>MNPL01020537.1:0-10001 GCA_002081605.1 Tropilaelaps mercedesae
TATATATATATATATATATATATATATATAGAAAAGAATAAATTTATTTAAATCCTCCACTGCACAAGGGAGTTGTCCAGTCCAGCCTTGATATGCGAAACGTAACCCCTAAGGGCAAACGACGAACAAATTGGGCTTACGTAGAATTCTCGAACAATCACCGAACTGCTAAAAAACTATGTGTATATAAAAGTGTTAGAAAAGGATAGGAAAAAAAATGTTCTGTCTGCTGATGGACGTAGTCCCGCTTCGTCGCATAAACATGACTGAACGAGTAATTTTGACGAAAACGAATTGAAAAACGCTTGAAAAGAGAGAGTTCTGATAGGAACGTCGACACCATGGACATCTCCGATCGCTATTGATCTTCATACGGAACGGGCAAAAGCAGACTTCTCAAATTTCTGTAATTATATCGGTCGCCTCGGGTTCGGGTTCTTAGATGGAAACTGCGCTGTTACACACACACACACACACACACACACACACACACACACACACACACACACGTATATCAGCTGCTCCGTTTCGTCGTTGTGCCGTTTGCTTTCATCGAGCCTCGAGATGCTTTTCGGCTACTGCTGCGGAGACGTCGGCCGGCCAAGATATTCGGCCCCCGTCGTCGGCCCCCGTCGTCGGCCTTCGTCATCGTTCTATCGTGTCGCTTACCCAGAACCGAGTCCATTTACCAACAACGAAAATCATTACCAATGAACGGTGCCCTTTTCCTACCTGTGCAGGCGTCACCCGTTTATCAGTGACCAGCCATCATGATAATAAACTGAACGGGGACCTTGGTTTGTCTCTAAACAATTTCCCCTGCGGTGCTCTTCCGACAAAGTCTCCGAGTCTTGACAGATCTGCGCGTGCATATTTGTGTGTGTGTGTGTGTGTGTGTGTGTTTTTCGGTCATCCCTCGGGGACTCGGATGTCGCCGCGTTCGATAGATGTCTCTGTTACGTGACACGGTCGCACTCGGCTCTGCCTAGAGAGTGAACCGTGCCGTCGACTTTGCGTGACGCCGTTCCGTTTCTACGTTCGCCGTCCAAAACAACCGCAAAGCCGTCCATGTTGGACCATGTTGGACTCGTCCAATGTTGGACTCGTCCAGGCAAGGCTGGAGCCGACCGACGAGGTCGAAGGTGCCAAACGATCAGGGAACGGCGGCCGTCCCACGGCGGCGACGCGTCACCCCGTCTGGCGTAAATCGGCGTCGCACAATTCACTTTTGCTGCTTCCCCTATTTTTTTTTTTTTTGTTTTCTTTCTTTCGCTGCCAGCGTCGTCGTCGTCAAGAGCGCGTTCGCTCTCACGCGTCGGTTCGCGGCGTTTCTGCTGCTTAATCTTGCCGCGCTTCATCGGTAATGCGTCGCTTAATCGCGACGCTGCCTGTGGCGTGAGATTTTCCGTTAGCCCGCCGGACGTTGCGGTCGGCGTACGCGTCGCCGCCTAACGGTGCGACTTCGATGTCTGCAGATAGGCCGCGCGCGAAACGCGAGACGAGACGCGTTCGTACGAATAGAACGACGAGAACAGACGACGCGTTAAAGGTGATTTTTCCGAAGAGAAAACTCCGCTAATCAGAAACGCCACGACAGTAGCGTCTGGCAATACTCGAATACGACGAGTTCGGGGACGCGAATTCGAGAAGGTACGGCCGAACGAATCCTCTCGTCGAGGAAATATCCAAAAATTTTGGACGTGCCAAAAACCAGCGTTCGAAGATCTTGTCGCGCGACTGTGGGGCGCCGAGTGAGCGGATCCTAACGCGTGCGCTACGGACGATTCACGGTGGAGTTCCGTCTCTCTACTCGTGAGAAAAATACGCCAAAGCGTCAGTTTGAGCGTCGTCGCGAGGCTTCGTTCTGGCACGATCCGCTCGTTCTGAGGGAACTCGTCGCCGTCGTCGTCGTCGTCGCCGTTGGTTTAACAAAATAGAGCCTTTCTATTTATGCGTTTCACTGGGAAATTTCGAGTGCAGCTTTTTGGCCGCGAGCGACGTCGTGACTTCTGGCGTTTTTCTGCGGCGGGGGTCAGCGCATTCAACAGCGATTATGAAATTAGCCAGCCGACACGAAAGACGACACGAAAATTCACCTCAACGCGCGAACGGGTTGGGAGTGAAGTGTACATGGGGGGCATATACGTGTGTGTGTGTGTGTGTTACTGCAAGTAATAACATTCTGGTGACACTTAAAACTTTTGGCTAGATAAACAGACATAAATGACATATAAGAGGATCGTCATGAGACCTTTGCGGCGACCTTGTCGGCGTCAGCATCGCGTCAGAGTAACCTGGAAGTTCTAGTGTAGACGCCTACACAGCTGACGACGACGACGCTCAGTCGAGCGCCATCGAATTCAGTGTCGCGTTACAAAGTTCGCTGCCGACGTAAGTTCACGCCGCTCTAACGTCATGTGACGCTGCCGCCGACGACGACGCTGCTGCCGTGTACGACGCGCACGGCGCACACGCGAATCTAGAAAGCGCGTCATGTCAGCTGGCGGCGTTCGACGCGCCTCGCCGATGGAAACAGCGCAGGACAAGCCTACATAGGACAAGGCGCTTCACAGGCTTCGAAAGGACGATTTCGATACAAACAATGTTGATGGCGTTCGGGTCAGATGCGTCGTGTTTACGTCGGACGGTCTGAACAGTAATTAGATTGTACTGGGAATCAGACAGGGCGCGCGATGTAAATGAGCGGCGATTTCAAAACTCGTCCGGATAGTTATTTGAAAAAATTAAGCCAACCATGTCGGTAGTCCGCGTCTTCCAGTCGGGTAAAGGTTTAGGGGACAGGCCCCGGTTTGTGGTGGCTTGGCGGTTCGTCGGCTGAGATATGCGGGAGGAGGCGTTTGTGAAAAAGTAGTTACACAAACTGAAGAGGTCGAGTGCAAAAGTC
Organism: Tropilaelaps mercedesae; assembly: GCA_002081605.1. Taxonomy (NCBI): domain Eukaryota; kingdom Metazoa; phylum Arthropoda; class Arachnida; order Mesostigmata; family Laelapidae; genus Tropilaelaps; species Tropilaelaps mercedesae. The sequence goes on from MNPL01020537.1 coordinate 2,906, forward strand.
AGGGCTGTTTACTCTGCGTAGGAACACTCCGCTATCGACAATTGGCCTTGCTGGAGTTATGAATACGCGCGCATACACACACGCATAAATATACACATAACCACACACACACACACACACAAATACACACACACACACACAAATACACACAGACACACACAAATACACACAGACACACACATACACACAGAGACACAAACAGCTGGCACTGCTAGCGCAGCAGTCGCAGACTGTTGGTCTTTTTCTAGTTTGTTTCTTATCCACTTTTGTGGTTGGCCAAATTGGCCTGAGTTGGTCCAAATCAGTTGATTTCCGAGGATCAGACGAACTCTCAATCGGACATCATCAATCTGGCAGTGACGGCTGCACACGTTTGTAAACGTGCATTGGCGTATCGCTCATAGGCGTGTGTGTGTGTGTGTGTGTGTGTAAATTTTATGACAATCATTCAGACATCTCGATATCCGGATATCTGAGCTTTCTGATCGACGTGCCAACTCTTAGACAGGCTAAACTGGGACGGACATCAATAATTTTGTCTCAAGTTTTGTCTTCCCTACGCAGGCACACGCACGCACGTTCTTCACTGAGCGTACGAGCGCGCGTTCGAGCCGACTTCGCTTTTGGACGCGTACATCGATCGTTGCGCAAACGCCCGTTACGTGAACGCGTTGCTATTACTTATAGAGAAATTCAAGCCGGAAATTGCCTCATCTCGGATCACTCACAGCCGCGTTGATTCACGCAGGACAATGTTTTGGCGTGGTCACGCTCTTAGACGCCATTAGAGACGCATTGGAGTCGTACAATGAAGCCGCCGCCGCCGCGTGACTTCGAGCGAGCTTCGCTGCGCGTCTGGGTCGGGAAAGATTCACTGGGACATGAATAAGTAGTCATCTGACAAACAGATCGAACGCGGTCACTTTTACCGGCCTCGGGTCGGCCCCCATCGCGTCGCTTTGAGGCGTCCCACGCGACGCGATGGGGGCCAGGCGACGCCACGGCCGTTCCGCGCTCCGAGCGTTCAACACGCCGAGGGGGGACGCGTATCGCCGAGATGGGATGCCCTCGGCGAAACGAAGAAGATCGTCCTGGTCGTATCCTTGACGCCGCAGACGCGGACAGATCTGACGAAAAACTCTGCTGCTCGTGAAAAAAAATGCCGACGAACAGATCGGAACAGCGACACTGGCGAGCAGCGAATGCCTCAGCTGGGGGTCTGCCTGCTCGAGGGCTGCCTGCTTGGGACTACGGTGGGAATATGTCGCTGAATTGGGAGTTACACGTCGGGAAGATATCGCGATGACAATCTTCAACGAAGGAAGACATTTATGAACGTTCGTTCACCTGAAAGGTACATGACAGGTTCGCGATTTGTTCAACTGAGGAAAGTGTCCGAGAGTGAGGAAATGCCCGAGAGGCGCTCGAGCGGCCTCGGATCGCCGGTAGGGGCGTGGGCCGTGACACGGTCCGTGACGCGGTCCGTGACGCCGTACGGCGATCTCTCAAGCGATTCTCATACATCGAAGGAGTCCAATTATTTGTTCATCTGCTACCAAAAAATCAAAATAAATGTTGATATAAAATTGGATCTCCTGTCGGCCCGGCTGACTAAACTCGCTGCTTCGGTCCACGAAGAACGACGCTCAACATTTGTCTGAGCGGACGAAGACAGAAAAATTCTCAAATTTAGATGACGCAAACTTTCCACGCGCATTTGACCCGCACGTTTAGGCTTGCGCGGGTGCTCGTGATCTGAACTGTGGGTCACGTACTTTTTACGTCAGACGGTCCGCTCAGACGTCCATTCTAGAGCGCCGCTCCAGCGCGCCGACACCCGTCATTGTTCTCTTTCTCTTCTCCGAGAACTTAACCAGAAAGACGAGAATCGTTTTCGACAATGCGCTAGCAGCCGCGCAATTAGCGTCAGCGCTCACGTTGCGCCGCGGACGTTGCGCCGCGGACGCTGCGCCGCGGACGTTGCGCCGCGGGACAACGCCCCTGGGACAGGCTAACAACCTGATTTCGCCACTTAGTCACGGAGTACACAGGAAGCCCAGGCGAAATCCAATAGTGCAAAGGCGCGCGCAACGCTCAGTAAACGTCGTCCTCGACGCCATTTGACGCTCCTCTACTCCGATTGGGAACGATATTAACGCCGCCACGCATCGTTATCCGCGCTCAACGGCGAGCATCCAATCGATGGCGAATTCCATGAACGTCCGGCGTCTCGACGAAGCACGGCCGAGCTTCTGGAGTTCGCGAGCTCCGGAAAGTCGGCGCCAGTTTCTGTCGGGTCACTCCGACATAGCGACGCTGTACTCGACAACGGCGACGGCGGCGACGACGAACGATTCGGCTGAGAGTCGTAGCGCTGCGTAAAATGCGTCATGCGATGACCACACAAATGCCAACATGAGCTCGAGTGATTGCAGCTGAGTGACGTCGGATCAGTGAATTCGACCTCCTAAATAGGCTCATACCGACACCCACCTAGAACCCTGTCGATGATGCGATGCGAAAATTATGTGTGTGTGTGTGTGTGTGTGTGTGTGTAATTTTCAATAAGTCTGTATACATACGCGTAAAGCGGACGATTGCAATCGACGCGTTCGACGTGCGAGGGAGCCATAGTTAGGTGGTCCATGTTTATCGAGGCTCGATGACGCTAGAGCCTGGCCAGTCCACTCGAGTCCGGTCTTCTTCCTCTGAACGAGTGGAACGTCAGCGTCTGACCGACGAACGAATCTGAGCAGCGGCAATAGATGCCGCTGTAACGCTCGACGGCGGAAGCTGTCCATGATGCTTACGCGCATACGCACGCCGCTGTGGACGTGCCGCGCCGCGATATCGAAAAACCTAGTTCAAATCTCACGCCGTTGCGTACGGCTCTGGCGGGCGGCGGCGGCGGCGGCGGCGGCGGGCGGCGGCGGCGGCTAAATACCTGCACTGTTCTCGCGTCGGCTGATCGGCCGTCAGCCGCAGAGGCGTCATATAGACGGGGACGGCTAAGGAACGTGCTCGACGACGAGAATTTTCTCAGGTTTGCGGGCGATTTGCCCGTAGAGACAGACGAGCTCCTCGACGGAGCCGATGGCCGACCGGACGATTACTCTGACGGGCCGATGTGATCTGCGTTTCTTTCGTGTGTTACGCGTCTGTTGACAGCGTCGCTGTGGTAGCAGCGTCGCTTCGCCGCGGGGCGGACACGCGGCACTGTCGCTCGAGTTCGGCCGGACCGAAGTACTTTGCAACGCCGTTGGCCATCTCCGGCACCCATCCGGAAAGCGACGTACGCCGACTTCGATGGAGACACAGGTCGTATGTGCGTGGTTTTCTGTTTTTTATGGTCCCTCGATCCGACCCGATATTTTAGCTGATGGATCTGTTCTCCGCCTGTCGCTCGGGTGGGAGGGAACCTGTCCGAGTTCGTTGTTTAGTGTTGCACACGTCGCCATGTTTGCCATTATCGCTGCTACGTCCCAAGCGACACGTCCGACTGCCATCTCCTGAACGAAGGTCGCCAGCTGCGACGTCAGACAGGCTCAAGGTTGTGTCGTCGTGCGAACGGCAATTTTGCGCGCCACAGGAATAGCGAATCCTTTGAGCGAAGAACGCATGAACCTGACCTGTTCGGCATTCGTTTTTACGATCCCGATATCAGGCAATTGTTCCGCGTACCACCTGTGAAGACGCTTCCTGTGTCAGACACGTGGACGCCTTCTAAAGCCGAACCGAGTGTCGGAGTAGCTGCTGCTGAAGTGCTCGATCGAAGATCGCAGATAACGGTTCCTCTGATTTTATACAGTCCACTTAGATGGCCTAGAACTTAGCCAGTAGTGACAACAACATTTCTTCTGCCAACACGGACAGAAGAGCCATAGCGCGAAGACGAACACGTCAAACGAAGTTCACTGTCGACGCGACGCGCATTGTCCCCTCGGCCGGACTAGCGCAGCAACGCGCTATCATAAACGCATTTTCGTGTGACGCGTCGCGTCGATGACGAGCGGGCGTTACGACGCGTCACGAACGCGGAAAGCGGCTAGCACAGAGCGACGCCGGGCTGGTTTTGGCCCCCACGGCAGATGAGTCCGGTCGCTGGGCCACGCTAACGGTTAAATGGAACCGTTAACCGGTTACGGCGCGCGCGTGCGTCGTCCATTGGAACTCATTAATTAGTTTCGCCTTGACGTCGTCGCCGACGTCTTCACGGCCGTGCGTTGCTGTGGCTAACGCGTTGCTACTTCATCAGCGCTTGCATGCGGTAACCGGTCGTGGCATCGGTGTCGAACTCGGACAATTTTTAACTAACCCCTTCCACCCTCCGGGCGTTCAATCCGGTTACCGCTGTGAAAGGGTACACGTACGCATGTATTCACTGCTTGTGATTACGGCAGCAGCAGCAGCAGCAGCAACAGCAGCAGCAGCAGCGGCAGCGGCAGCGGCAGCGCAGCATCAGCAGCAGCAGCAGCAGCAGGGCACACGCTTTTGGCGTTATGCACATGAATATGCCCTTTGCCCGATGAATATGTATACGCGTATAGATGTATGATATTGTAGGGTTGAATGGAACACTACCCAATAGGTGAGCGTTTGTGTTTTTTTTTTTCTCGACGAATCATCGATCCATACGGGAATTTCGATGACACAGTGTGATAACTTACTTAGAATTGTCGGCTGCCTAAGGTGTGTTCTAATAGCAGGAGTTGCAGTCGTTGCAAAGTTTTGCTAGCCCTAAATATGGCCCAGCGCTGAACATCTTCATCGCTCCCCACTTCTGAGCGTACGTCTGAAACTAGTCGTTTTGTTTTTTCACGAATTTTGTGCTTTCGTCGCCTTGCATTACACTGATGTAGAACTCGTTTTATGTTGCTCGAGCCTAGGAAAACGTTCCACATATCCTCTCCACGTACCCTTTAGCGTCGGTCTTATTTTGCAACGTTGAAACCACACGACTCCATCGATGTGCAAGGACGCCTTTGCCCTTGCACTTCCGGCGCAGTTGCGTTCGTCGATTCGCGCTCAAGGAAAACCGTTTCCATAAAGTATTGCTCTATTCTATACGACCGTTCTCGCTGGCTGCCTGTTTATTCTTGGCACGATTAAATCCCGGACGTTTTTGCCGGAGGTTCGATGGCGCAAAACCTCAACCTGTTGGTGACGAGGTAAATACGTTCGCCTCGAACTCAAGGGCGACACCACTTAGCTCCGGACAGTCGCATGACCTTTTAGATTTGCGCAGGTATTCGTATTGTTGGTTTACGGTTCATCTCTCGTTTGCTAAACGAGCTGACAAGGCTCGTTCGTGACAAGGCTTCCCACCATCGTCCGCGTACGGCTATGCGGCCAAATGGACGGATGGATGCTTTTCTCGTCTCGAAAAAAGCCTGAACTCGTCATCAGACGACATCTACCTCGTGGGACTCGCGTGCGCGGCGGCTGCGGCGGCGGCGGTTCAGACAAGCAGCTCGGACCTCTGAAGCTTGCTCGATCAGATCCTGCAAGAAAATGTTGACCGTACCTAGACAACATTGATGCGACGACGACGACAGCCCGAAACGTCGCACGCATCGACACGCGCCGTCGCCCAGGGGAACAGCAAAGCCGCCGCCGCCACCGCCGCCGCCGCCACCGCCGCCGCCGCCGCCGCCGCTGACTGAGATGCCGGGCCGACAATGTCACTCTAAGATAACTCGATCGGCAGACATTCCAACAAAAAATGCCCCTGTCTCTGCTAACAACATGGAGGGGCGGCAACGAAACGACGGCGTCGTCGTCGTCCCTCGCCGGCCACAGAGAGACGCGCGGTGACGACGGGGGCAAACGCCTCCATGTGGCCACATTTGGCACTGTTGACCTCCTCGAATCGAAAACGCGTTGTTGAGTGTGATCCCGGTTTCGAGTTTCGTCGCTGACCGAACTCGGCTCGTCGGCGTAACGGACGACAAACGACGACAGTTGAGATCCAACAGCGATCTCGGGCCCGCGACCGCCTGCCAATGCCCTCGACGCGAATTGGACGACGCTGTTGTTAATGGCATTGTTGTTGTTATTGTAGCGGCTGTCGGCGGCGGCGGCGGCGGCGGCGGCGGCGGCGGCGGCGTTCCTGACGGCTGACCCGTCCGGCAGCCGTTGTAGCTTCTGGCGATAATGGCGAACCGGTGCGTCGTCCTCAACGTGACGTGATCGTTAAGGGCGTTGTCGCGCACTCGCACGGCCGTCGGACGCGACTGTTCCGCCTCTGATCGAGTTCGCCCCCGAAACGCGAACTCTCCCCTCCCGCCGCCGCCGCCGTCGACAACAACGGCAAGGCCCTGCTGACAAATCGGCAATGCGCCTTTGGACAGCCGTGCGACGAGAACCGACATGTTCGATTCGGATAGAAGCACGATTACGACGAAACGCTAGCCGATAAATATATCCGCTATCGAGAGACGCGACGGAGAGAGACAAAGCGAGATATAGAGAGAGAGTAGCTTGGTCCTTCAGAGCGACGATAGCAGAAATAAACGAGTTAGAGAGAAATAGACGGTCAGTGCGTGTGGAAAAGGACAGTGGACGACGCTCGGCTCGGTAAGGCGACAGACGCCGACGGATAGAAAATCATGAGGACGGGGTCAGGTCACGCTGGCCCACGAGATGCAAATGTTCTTCACACGGCCGACCGACCGACCGACCGACCAACGAAATGACACGTCAATACACACACACACACACACACACACATATATTTGTACGATGTCACCAGGAGCCTATAGCGATGATCGTTGGACAGAAAAAAGCATCGCGGACTGACTCCGCGAATGTGAAAGGGACTAAGGCGGAGTCTGGTCCGATGGCGTTCGTAGGTTAGCCCGAGGGTCGGAGCGACGCCAGCCGAACGCTACCCCGAGCAATAGCAGCAACCTGAACAACAACGACGACGACCATGACGGCAACAAAACAAAAAGAACAACAAAATAGCGCCAAATCCCCCCCCCGAACTACGGAACGTACCGACCGCAGCCGCGCCACAGCGACGACGACGACGACGATAGAGAACGAACAGCAGCAGCAGCAGCGACAAGCAAACGAGTTCAGGCGACATCATCGC
>MNPL01020537.1:11165-21851 GCA_002081605.1 Tropilaelaps mercedesae
CGGAGTTCGTCACGATAGGAGGACGGTCGCGGCCATCATGGCCGGAGTCGAGGCGAGCCAATAATCGAGTCCGCGTCGCTGTTATTCGCTGGTATCGGCGCTGAACCCTCGGCTGGCCCCCGTGGCAAACCGACCAAGAGAACGGTCGCGACAACGACAACCGTCGTCTAGGCGAAACTTTCAGATGGAATTCGTTCGTCGATCAGCATCCGCACAGGATGTGTGAACGTCGTGAAGAAACGCCAAGTTGAGGGGCCGTCGTAAGAATTCGATCTTCGGAACAGGTGACTTCGGCGGATCTGACGTGTGCGTGTTGTGTCTACGACGAAGACGCACTTCAGTCTGGACGGTGCTTTAGAGGACACTTCAAGCCAATAACGGTCCAAGGTGAAGCGAAGGTGAATAGCGAAAACTACGTTTGCCAGTGCGACTTCGGAGTTTTCGGGGAGAGACTTCGGCGAGCGATGTTCGCAAGCAGAATCTGACGTGCGACGGACACTCGAACGAACGAACGATCAGGGATAAACATCCTCTTCTTCCGGCGCCTCGTCGTCGTCGTCGTCGAACGCAGCACCGAGGTGAGAAGGTTACAAACAAAAGTGTTCTAGAAGAATTTCCAAAAAACAGTCACCGATAGCTTCCAGTTTTCCGAGCGAGCCGCCTGCTGGTCACCGTTCAGAGCTCCTGAAGGATTGGTCATACTCGAGAAAATGTCGTCCTGAAAGGCACGTCTGAGGGAACAACATTGTGGTGTTCTTTTCTGCTGATCGGTTTCTGCTGATTGACGCTGGTCGGCCACTTTTCGCAGATGATCTTCTGCATTTTGGCCAGTCAGTAGAATTAACAGGTGAGCCGCTGACACCGAGCGTCGGACTTCTGCACCTCGTCCGGCTTTCCGCTCCTGAGGTGATTCGGTTTGCGCTGAAGAAATTGACAAACAAACGCTCGTCGATTTGAGGATTAATCGAACAAGTTGATTGCTCAATTATTCGAGACGCGCGAAAACTGACACGCCGACTGGACACGCTCATGTACCGATGTTCGTACAGGTGCTTTCCTGTAGCTCCCGTTTGTTCTTTCCGGTCACTTTATTAACGGCCCCCACACACGGCGCGGTCACACACACACACACACACACACACACAGCCATGCACGAACGCAACACACACACGACCGTCATCGTTTTATCGCTATTGTTTCTTCTAGCCCGTCTCAAAAAATAGTTGTCAGTCCGTTTATCGAAGGAACGGGGGCAGTTCTGCGTGAGTCTGTTGTGGGAAAAAATTGCGTTGTTCGCTCTAGACGTGAAATTCGTGCGGCTTTGTTCAGTGTTCGCGGACGCGAAAGACTATTCCGACTCGATATGAGCTACTCTTGTTTTTGTCGTTGGATCTCCTCTTATTGTGCATTTTGTGACCTGCTCATGCGTAGACGCCGCTCGCGCGGTCGATGTGTAATAATTCAAGAACGTTTTAGGAGTCAGCAAACGCTTCAGATGGACAAATAAAATGTGGAATGCACAGACGCTGGGTGGCTGGGTACAGATCATGCGGACGGTGACGTGCGTCTAGGCCTTCTTCTAAGGCCCAAACATTTCGGCTAAATGAACCTAACTGGCTGACCCCTGTGGATGGTTAGTTTGACAGCGCAGACGACGATGGTCGTCGAGCTGATGAAGTTGGAAACATTCGGAAATTTCTAGATTGATTCCTTTCTAGACTTCTCGACGAATCGAGAACGCTTGTCGGTGCTGTTCTGCGCGCGTGCGTTGCGCGAACGAACGAATCCACGACGAAGGCAAGCGAACCTGCGCTACTGGCGAGTTTTGTTTCTGACGAACAAGTCGTCCTTTGGATGCGTCGGTCACCTACAAATAACAACATCTCGTTGAGAACAATTTCCTCGATTCTACGGCCGCCTTACGTCGGCACAGATGTGTACATTTCTGACACGCACTCGGTGTGCCCGGCAACGCCGACCGTTCTACCTAGTTCTACCGCTCTACCTAGTTAGTCGTCTGTGCTTAACAGTGCGTAGCAATAACCTGGCCAGTCCTCGCTAGCGTCTCGTTAGCGACAACGAGCACAGACGGCTATGACCCCTTCCGGACGTGTGCGCACGTTCTTCCAAAGCCGCCACCGCCGCCACCGCCACCGCCGGAAAGGTTTTGCGTGGCATGGCCAAATTGTCAATTTCCCGCCTGTATAGATCCGGCCGAAGCTTTGTTGCTGTGTCAGCCATTCGGGGTTTGGTCACCACCACCACCGCAGCAGCAGCAGCACCTGCATACTCGCGCCGCCGATTCGAACAGAAGTTCACCGTCGACGGAAAACGGCTTCTGCTTCTGCTGTTTTCCGGGTCGCCACTCAGGCCGGGACGGCCTCCTTCAGGTCCGGCGCCCCCTCCCTAAACCGTCGACTTCTCGGTTCATCGCCAGCGGTCAGGAACATCCCTCGTTCAGAAGAACCCCATCGACTTCTCCCTTTTCCGACTCATCTCCAGTCGTTGTCGTTGATCGATTCTCGATTTGGTCTTCGATACGGAATTACTTCGCCCTGGCATAACCAGGCCGTCGTTTCAGACGTCGGATCAGCGCCGTTGCATTTCCCAGCGGAGCCGCGCGAGGTGGTTCGACGACGGTGGCGGCGGCGGGGGGGTCCTCGTTTCTTCTCCGTCCCGGGGACCCCCCCCGTCCGACTCGACGACGAACGACAATGGCCTGGTCGTCGTCGTCGTCGTCGTCGTCGTCAATAGAACTCTGGTGGCGATGTTCGTACGAATCGTCGGGGTTAATCTGCACTGTACGACGCTTCGTCAACGAGTGGCGTTGTTATAGCTTACGATGATAATGCGTTCGCTCTGACGGGCTTTTGCGACCCCGAGACGCGTTCCGAAGTCGTGGGAGTCTGTTCGATCTGTTCTACCCCCCGATGTAGCCATTTTGTTATCGATTTTTGTTTTGTCATCGTTTCGACTTCGCCGTTTCGACGCTGGCATATGATCTTTCGTCATCACTTCGGCCGATCCGAAGTGCATAGGCGAAAATCTGAATGTCGCGTCGTCGGGGGGGAGGGATTATTCGATCGGCCTCTCCATCGGAGTGAAAGTGTCATCTGAAACCCATCGACTCCCGACGGAATACGCCCTCACCGGAAACCCAATCGACGCTCGGGATAGGCTCAAAAAACACCGCCTACAGATGAGACCGCAGCGTCATCGTCGACGCTGCTGAGACAATAGCAGCCCCTTCACTAGAGAACTACTCTGAATTTCTCGACGATATTCATACGTTAACGTCACCGTCGCGTGACAGAATGGCCGCGCGTCGAACGGAACGAAGGGGAAAAAAATCCACTGTCCACGGATCGCGGTCCCAGATGCGTCCTTGTCTTAGTTATTGACATCGTTTCGCACAGTCTGCGACCTCTAACGCACAGGAAATCGCTTCTACGGCGATCGCCACCCGAATATCTTTAGGGAAACGCGTCGCTTTGCAATGAAATCAGCGTCAACCCCTCTGCTGATCGCTGGCGTCGGCGGCGGCGGCGGCGGCTACAAGAAACGCGTGAAATCAACTCAATCAAATTCAACACGACCTGTTTCTCTCAGCGCGTTCGCTCGTCGACAGTTAAGCGACGCCAGCGCGCGCGCGCGCGCCCCTCCTGGTAGAAGCGGCGCGTCGTTTTCTGTGTCGTAGAATTGAGGATGTTCGAGCTTTGACGTTCGATCCGATGCTGCAGGACGATCTGATCTGAACCCGATCTGATCTCAGCCTGACCAAACTCGGCTTAGCAGAAACTCAGCTGAATTGTTCGTGCTACCACGACCACGGGAACCGTTCGTGCTTCGGCGGATCGGTCTGACGCGTTAGAGGAGTCTGCTGGCGACAGTCACATGCTCCAGGGCGAATACTATTTTATTCAATGCTTATTTAATTACGGACAAGTGAATTGCCGCCCAAAGCTATTTGCCCCAGCCATCCACCGAGCGTCCCGCCCCCCCCCTTGCCACGCCGCCCTCAAGGGTTTCAGACGCATGGGACAGCTCTCAAGGATAACTGAAGACACGAATTCATGCGTCGTCCTCGTCCTCCTCCTCCTCCATCATTCTGTTAGTCGGCAATTATGTTTTTTTTTAGATCCTTCGAAAGGAATTCGGCCTGGCCAGCGGCTACGTCCTGTCGGCGGAGTCCGGACCTCGCTCAGGCCGAGTTGATTCGAACGAACAAAATAGTCGCCATTAACATCAGCACCCGGAACGGGGCACGACGTTTGTGTAACGCACAAACGTCATCGTCGTTGTTACCCTGCCATTAGCATTGTGGCAATGGCCATTTGGCATTCGCTCGTAATCGTTACACACAAACGCGTTATTATCGATGCTGCGTCTATGCGAGCACGAGCAATGCATGAAGCAGCACGAAAAAAAAAAACAGAGCTGCCATGCGATTTTTAATAGCACGTCCGCAGGCGTTGCGCACCTCAACGAGTGGCCCGACACGACGAACATAATCGATTATGATCGTCAATAATAAATAAACGCGAATCAAACGCGCGGAGGCGTCCGTATCGGGCGACGTACACGATCCGTCGTTCTATTGTGCGTGAGCGATGAATGTTTTCGCTGGATAGTCGCTGATCGCTGCGATATTCGGCATTTTCGACGGAAGCTTGCGCGGAGTTCAACTTGCGAGGTCATCAGCCGCCGCCGCCGCCGAACAAAATGGCCCTCGAGAACGACCCAGAAATTCGTCGTTGCGTCGAGACAGTGGCCGGCCGAACAACTCTAACCGATATCGCGAACAGGACGCGCACTTCAGATTGTTCGGATCACTTTGCTGCTGGGGTGTGCATCGAACATGCATGGCCGCATTTTCATCTAACCTCAGTTGTTGTTGTTGTTGTCGCGTTAACAAGCTGAGTACATCGACAACCCCGCGTCCTGGCAGGGGTGTCAGGACACGTCCAACGGCTCCCCTATTCGTTGGATTAGATTCTCGTAACATTGCGAGCTTTCAAGCAAGTCTACATTAATATGTGTGTGTGTGTGTGTGTATATGGGTCGAACAAACAAACAAACAAACAAACCGCTTGATTCTACAACGAAAGGCTGTTCTCGGGAGCCTTTCTAGTTCTACACGAGCATTTGATTAACGTCGATTTTGATTAGCGTCGGATTAGCCTCGTCAGTAGTGTAGGCACCTCGTCCGAAGTAGCGCGTCGACCTCAACTCAAGCTTTATTCGGCGGAAAGCTACGTAGAAAGCGAAGCTTATCGCTTAGCGTCTCAAGCTCGGCTGCGTTGCGGCACAAGTCGGGAGTGAGGGGCCAAACGAAGGGGCGTTTTCACAATTCGATTATCCGGCTTTTGCCTCCCTATCGAGCGATGCCAGGGCCCCCCTCGCTGTTGTTGTTGTTGCATGGCGCTCAGCTGTGTTTGGGCTGTTGTCGCAATAGTAATCCAGTCCAATTGGGCGAACGCAGTGTTCCCGCGTCGTCGTCGTCGTCCATCGTCGAACGGGAGTCCGCCATTTTGGAGAAAACACATACACATGGATGATCCGTTATTAAATTGCCCATTGCGCAAACGCTCGGGCAGTTTGTCGTTGTTGTTGGGCTGCATTTCGTCGGGTCATCTGGGTGGCGATAGCGGCGGCGGCGGGGTCCAATGGGTTGGACCGCATTCGTCGGTGCATGAAAGCAGATGCTCGAAAAGAATATGTGAGTAAATGTTCTTCTAAAGAAGCCCTGCTAACGAAAACGTGTGACTCGGCCTAACGTGGCAAACGTTTTTATTGTTAGCGGTGTTGTCGTCGCTGCCAACCCTCAAACACTATCATTATTATTATTATTATTATTATTATTATTATTATTATTATTATTATTATTATTATTATTATTAGATGGCTGGGTAAGTTCAACGAGTGTCTCGTTATCGAAGTTGCCACTAATACTCATATTTCGAATTTAATCACCTTTTCTATGAAATTATATACTTACATGTGTCTATATATGTATATATAATGTGAAGCAATTGCATGGACTAAGACGAGTCGCCAAACGTTGTAATTGTTTGCATAAAGCCATTTGTTTGTACGTTTTCGAGACCTGAAGCTTGATTCTAAAAGCTGAGCTTTCCTTTACCCCAGAAGTGGCTGCTGCTGCTCAACCATTTACGTGGTGGTAGTTGTTCATATGTTTGTGCTTATACCGGTAGAACAACGTCACCGTCGGAAGCGGCGCGCGCGCGTCCCCCACACACGTCAAGACGTCGTCCCAACGACGCACCCGTCCCGCCCCGCAAATCGAGTCGTTTCTCTACGTACATTTCCGTTTTCTTCGTCACTATCGATTAGTTTTGCTATTTTGTTCTACTGTCGACGGTTAGCGATCCATCTAAACGTGGGGTACAACTTCATGCCTTTTACCGATACGTTCGGACTAATAATTATTGGCGACCATCGGGCCTGCGTAGCCAGCTCATTGTTGTTCCGTAGGACCATGCGAGCCAGCCAAATTCGCCACGAATTCAAATTCTGCCATTTTTGCCGTCTGTTGGTGAATTTTGCTGTGCCCGGGCCACTTCTGTTGGGCGCCATATTTTACAGCTTTTTTTTTTTTTTTATCTTCGTAGACTTCTGCTCGTTGCGCGACAGTCTGTCTTTCTCAAGCGAGACGCGACGGCTGTTGGCGTTTGCTATTTCTGGTCGGCGTTGCGCTAAACCAGTCGTTTACCATCTTGCTCTGATCCTGCTTCCGCCAGTTAAACTTCTGTTTTAGTTAGAACTGATACAGTTTATTCTGGCTGGGCTGGTCCGTGCCGCAAACCTTGTCTCGCGCGTGTTGCCATACCCTCGCCTTGTCGCGGCAAAGTTGTCTGGTTCAACACAGTGTATACATATAGAATATGTGCGTGTGTGTGTGTGTGTGTGCGTGTGTGTGTGTGTGTGTGTGTGTGTGTGTGTGGCGTGTAGATACAATGCATGCCGGGGACACAAGGACGCCGGCCGGGGCAGACACACGGCCTGCGCTGTAGTAATGCGCGAACACTGTATAACAAACGACGGTTAACAGCGTCGAGCGTTTTAACATGGCGCGCGCGTTACCACACGACTTCGTCCTCTCGAACGAGGTGTGTTTAGCATAAATTACCACACACAGCTTAACTCAGCCAGGTTCCGCGCGGCGTATAGCTCGCGTTGGGTGCCCCCCGCGCCGGGTATTTTTGTCTAGCAAACAGCTGAGTATTGGACGAGACGTTCACCAAGATAGACGAGCTACAATAATGTAGTAATTAATTGCATATTAACACCGCTAGAGACTCAATCAACGCGGCACATTTTTTACGAGGCACTTGTTTCACTGTCGAAGATGATGTACGCACTTGTTGGATATGACATAATCTTTTTGCAACAACTAAACGGGTTATGTGGTACTAAAACTAGCAGGGCTGTCTCTGCAGCTTTCACCAGATTAACGTAAACTTTACCACAAAGCGAACTAGTCACGTCAAACGAGTATCTCACAAAAAAGTGACGGACAACTAAGACAAAGAGAGATCAGACGAACAAAGCGTGTGTAAGGGGTTGAGTTAAGCTTTCAGAAAACAAACTTTAGGGCAATTCCCACTAAGAGCCTTGTTGCCTTTCGTACCGAAACTGTTCGTAGCGCGACTGTATTCACCTCCCATGTGGGAAATTAACTATTGTTAACAATACACCACTTGCTTCGTGCTATCTGTCGCTGAAGACTCGTTAAAAGCCAATGAAAAGTCGTGTTCAACGTGACGCGTACAAGCAAAAGCAGCTATTAGTTATCTTCAGCTAGTGAAGTTCAACGGTGATGTTGAGGAGGGCAGAAGATTAAAGCAATTTGTGCATCTGTGCGCTGTACTCCACATTAGGCGAATCTATTTGAGACCAGTAAACCAACAAACGGGCATACATTACAATAAACCACTCGTATGTAAATTAATCGTATAAAAAAATATGGCACTCTGCTCTCTGCCGTACGGTGCATGCTTAAGGTTCTGTTGAAAAACGATGACAAAAATGTTATTAAATTGTTTCCGTGTATTTCCGCGTAGGTCGACTCAGTAGTAATTGGTCAGGAAAACGCTGTTTTGGCTACTTTAGGGCCGATATAACGGCGGGCGGTAAAATTTTTAGTTAGATGGATTTTCGTCATTAGGTCATGCGAGCATTTTTATAATAAGTATAGTCATTTTATTTACGTCCTAATGCAGGGGCGGTCTTTTTTATTGTCGGCTCCAGTTTTGCTGAACTGGAGCCTACAAATGCGCTCGAATTATACACTTGTACACCTTGAGACATCTGCAAATAAATATCGTCCTCTCTTTTCCTTGATCCATTAGACACCTGCATTTCTCAACACACTGCCGGTACGAAGCACCAACTTATTAATACGAAGGCCGACACGATAATAGTGCAGGACAATTCTGCAATCATGTAGCTATTACCGACCTCTATTGTACATGAATTACAGGTTGTTCCTCCTTCCTGTATATACGCACTTATATGTTCATAATAAATCATCTAGCTCTTCATATTCGATGCGCAGCATTTCCGCCTATTTAGCAAACATACACATATCATGTACACGCGCGCGCACACACGCACACACACACGCGCACACACACACGCGCACACACACACACACACGCGCGCACGCACGCACACACGCAGACACATTCACACATCTCCGCTGCCACCGTCGCCGCCACGTCTAAAATAATAACCACACTAGTAATGCATATCCCCCATTTTCTTTCATACTAACATACGTACACACATACACACACACTTAAAGACACACACACACACACACACACACACCAAGTCTAAACACAAAAATAAACTGGGAGCAACACACAGGCGAGTATTTGTAGACGTTGATGCATTGCTGGCGCGACCAGCACCAGATTAATGACCGAATACGCGCTCACGCCGCCAACGTTAACGGATCGGCCCTTACCCCGTCAGACGTCTGTTCCAGCCGCGACGTCGTCCGCGACGTCGCCGTCTTCGGTCAGACCGACGGTGGAAGTAACTGGGAGATGATAAACGATTATCTGTAGCAGCGGGACCATGGCGGTCCGTAGCCTTGAAATAATCGTTGCTCTTGACAAGTTCATCCCCCCCTTCATCGGGAACGTGCTTTACCACTCATTCTAGCTGGCTCTGATCCGAATCGGCGAGTGGAATCTGCCGCAGAATCTGGCAGCAGCAGCAGCAGCAGCATCGTCCGATTCGACGGCGTCAGTTGGTTTTGCTATTGCGGCCAGCCGCCCAGGAACGACGGCGGCGTCAGGGGAATTTTTCTCGATTTGTTTCGCCATGACGGCCGTCGTCCAAGGATTTCGCTGCAGCCCCAACGGCAGTGGACTTCTGCAAAGCCGTTTTCTAACTGAAGATCAGACTGTCTGACAATGCCGAACCGTGTGCCCGGCGAATCCTGGGGAGATGACGTGTCCCAGGCACGCACAACGTAATCGTAAGCACGTCCTGCACGCAGGCCGGCCGGGGCGTGCAGAAAGGTTGCCGTTAATGTGACCCAGCCATGGGGTAGCCGCCGAAGTGCGTGGCAAAACCCCGTTTCGCACATCGCTACACATCGTCGTAAGACGCTGTCAAAATTTCACGCAAGCTAACATCTTCTCTAGCGTGCCGTTCGACTTGGCGTGTTTTTCGCGTGGCGTCGTTTTTGTTTTCATTCGAGTCATTCAGCTTTCTTGCAGCGGAATCAGGGTCATCAACGCGACGAGACCCGACATCCTTCGCAGTCTTCTGGGCAGGTCTTCTGCAGGAAGGGGATTAAGTCATGGAAACGGCATAAACATATCCTGCATAAATGCTGTGACACTGACCGAAACTCCAATGGCTATACAAAACGAGCCCAAACGGACCCAATGGGAAACACAAAGTACCACAAAATGACACCAACCAACTGACAAGCCAGAGATGAATCGAGCTTTTTTTCGAATAAGCCACAAATACTGTCATCGGTTAGGTAGGGAACGCTCATCCCAGTAGGGGCAAGAGTACGGAAAATGTCGCTGAACAGTGCGCAGCTGAGTACCGCAAAAAAAAAAACAACCGCCCTAGTGCGCTTCGACGCTGACGGCGGCCGCTGCGGTGTCTGGATCACTGATCGCTGATCCAGAAAAGTGTCCTCGAGCGGCACGGCCTTCAAAATAAACCTCATTTTCGGCATCAAGTCGCAGTTAATTTCTCTGAAGGATGCAATACGAAACGTTTCACTGGCGAGATGGACGGCCTTCGAATTCTTCTTCTCCCCCCTTGGCGAGCAGCGCGTTAGACGCGAAGATGTCCATATGGGTAGAAAAAGAAGAAATAAACACACATACACACAAATAACAGCGCTATTTGTTGGCCACTGACTGTGGTCGATGCGTGGTAAAGTGACCTGGCCGAAAATTACAATAATAACCCCCAACAGCTATGTCTTCTCACCATTTTGTACAGGAATTCACAATTTTTTGTCGGTAGCTCATTGCCTAGAAGAAGGCATCCTTGGCCACGGTGCACGTGCTCGACGGGATGTCCATTTGTATGGGTCTGGATAATCCATCTCAGGGTGTTTGTATGTGTGTGTGTGTGTGTGTGTGTGTGTGTGTGTGTGTGTGTGTGTGTGTGTGTGTGTGTGTG
>MNPL01020547.1:21081-41244 GCA_002081605.1 Tropilaelaps mercedesae
TAGAAAAAGTCTTCCCGTTGCCGTGTTCCAGGGACGACGTGCAACGCCAACGAATGCCTTTATTGTAAGCGATTCAAGCTGACCACAGTGCTCCGCCCTGCGTAGCATTGATTATAGAGGGCCAGACGTTTATCACTCGTGGTGGATGCTCAGACCGAACGGGGTCGCCTGCTTGGCTAACAGTTCGGCCTTGCTGGACAGCCGTAGGAAAACGAGGAAAAATCCTGCGCACACCTTGAAGTTAAGCGTGTATTATATTCGCAGGGTAAACACAATTACCGGCAGAGCTTGATCAAACAACGTACGGTCACCGTTTGAATTTTCTGCAGCGCTCCATTAGATTTTTATGAAGCCGGACGGGGAACCTCTCGTTGATTCTTCGTCTTCGTTTTGTGCTCTCCCTTCGGCCGGACTTTTGCTCAAACAAAGAATACTCAGCTTTGCCCGAAATTCACTGATAGGCACTTGCCCCCTGAAGGAGGGGGACAAAGGGACGATCTGCATATGCGAAGGGGGCCCATGCGGCTGCTGCAAGCGAACCGGACGTGGGCCGGTATGAGCGACGCTGCTCTATTGGCCCCGCAACGGCCAGGACTCATTTAAAGGGAATCTGTCCTCGACTGGGTACTTGTCTTGCCCCATGTGAACGATTGAGGGTGTGGCCTCGAATGTAGATGCACGTATATTCATTGTTGAAGGGGGAACTTTTTATGGGTGTGTCCTCCATATCTGTGCGTGCGTGCGTGCGTGCGTGCGCCAGGGAGAGCGAGAGAGAGAGAGGGAGTTATACTGTGTACTCAAATTACATTATTCTTTTATTTGAGTAGATTTCTTGGACCGTACGTTCTCTTGGGGCTTGGATGGTCTCCAAAGTGTGTTTTTGAGGGGGGGCGGCGGGGGGGAGGGTGTTTAGAACGTTCGGATAGGTTGATCTGTCATACTATACAGATACACAGCTCGTGACAAAAGTTGCGCACCTCTTGATAAGAAGAAATAGCCGTGCCGTACCAGAACGTTGTACATTTAGTGTTCGGAAGCGTCTGCATTAACTCTACCGATCACTGAAAGGAAACCGACAACATAAGCACGGCGAGGGCAAACGTGCAAACTCTGCGAAAAATCTCTCACGGCTTTTGTTATATCATGTTCATCCGCAGGGCCTCGAGTACAACACGAGACTTCGTCGGCAACAGCCTCCAGCTAGAAATGTGGACGACCGCTGAGTCTAATCTGCAATTGGACACAGGAAAGGAGATCGCGATAAGGTGCACTCTTGACTTCGCTAAGGTAAAGTTCCGAATTTATTTTCTTTCTATCTAGTTCGACATAGACGCAAGAACCCATGAGGATCCCATTGCCGTGCATATTCGCCCGGGGAAGCAGTGGGCGACAGTTGTGTCCACCACCGGAATCCAATTAGGCGATTTACGACTTGACAACCTCTACGCGCCCTTTGATCTATCCAAGCCTAACTAATTCTTAACATGATGGGCGACCAGTTTACTAAGCTTGTTATGGTTGCAAGCCTAAATAAAGCCTATAGAAACCTATTATTCATGACAACTGGCTTGGCTTTTAGTTTGCCGAAGACCCGCTCAGAAAATCAAATCAGTTATGCTGTGTTGCGGCGTGTCGCCGATTTTATTTAGAGGAGTCGAGCTGACCTACCTGGGCGACAAAGTTCGTGCTTCAGAACCGGGTTCGCTCCGAGAAGTAGCGGTCGGCCAATGGCCATTTTTACTTCGAACGTATGATTTAATGCCAAAAAGGAACATTTTCGCGCATGGCATATTCTTCCGCTCATTCCGGATCTGCCATTCCTCCACAGTAAAGCTCACTGACCCATTCTAAACTCCAGCTGGGCGCATGTCACGGATGCGAGAATATACATCACTAAATATAGTTCAATAGGAAGGTGTGAGAGCGTATTTCAGTCGCCGAGGCGCCAGCCGCTTTCTGATGAGTTGCGCAGGCCCAGAGACGTCAGATAGATCCTTGTCATTCAGGAGTAATATTGTTTCCCGTTGATTGAGAACCATTGATTTCCCCGCCGCCTCGCTAGGTCTGTGCGACTTCTTCCCGACTTTTCCCGCCCTCGCACCGTTTCAACCTCCCCACTCCTCGATTCCGGGGGACCCCGCAACAACGGCCCACTGCCCCGCTGTCTATTGAATAGAACGAACCGAAGTGGACGCCACACTTGACCTCAATAGTGGTGGACATGTTGAAGAAAGGACAAAGGCCCAGCGGGTTTCCAGAGCGCTTTTCCCTTATTCATTCCCCATTTTGCCGGCGAGCTCCGCTCAAGCCTTGTTCGCTCTATGGTCGCCTTGTTGCTCCATCATCCCCACGGCGCACGCCTCCTATAGAAGGCCAATCATATAACGGCGTCCCATCAGCGGCTTTTCCTCTGGTTATCGGTCTGGCCCTGGCTTCGATTGTGTCCCCGTAACGCTGCGAGGGATCATTATGGACCTCCGACGAAAACCAGACTGCTTCCGAACCTCGCTTTGCCCCCGGTTAAGCCAAGCGGCCAGCCCAAGCTCGCCTTAAACAGACGCCGAACCGGTGTGCCTTATTGCTAGCAAACGTTGTGCCTCAACCATAATGGTTTAGTGCGCGACGCGTAAACGCCGCCGCCCCTTACGACGGAGTCTATTGGGGACGGACCGAATTGCTTTACGTAGCTCGGACAACGTCAAACGATGCTCCTGTCTTCACAAGCCGGTCGGTGTTGTGCGAAACGCGAACGTCGCCACGTTCGTGTTTCCAGACCGTACGAGAGAAAGGTTGTAGATGGCCATCATTCTATAGCGTTATCGAAAATACATTTATTGCTCGGCAATCCAATCGTCGTTCGACATCGAGCGCTACTTGAATGCGACTGCTCGCGACAACGTCGGTTCATCACAACGACTCGTCGTGCGTTGCAGCCAGCGATGAGAGGCGTAATTAGAAGTTGTTCAACTGCTCGCGAGACGGTAGGACAAGGACCTCGAGCCAGGCCACAACGGATCGGCCGTTCGACGATAGGACAATGGCCATCGAAACTTTTCGCAGGCCTTCCTCCGCGTAGGCCTAGCGAATTCGAACTTGTCAATGCGATTCAACTACGGCGTCGGTCCGATGCCTCTGCAGCGTTCGTGTACTAGGCCCAGACGATGTCAATTTCCCTTGCGTTTGTCGCACCCGTACGAAAATGCCGGAAATATGGATGTCGGAGCATCTACGTGAACGCCGCGCATTTGGAGCGTCGCGCTGAAGCGACAGGAAGTTCGGACACGAGATGAAGCATTGAGAGACCGTCGACGTTCTAGCATTTCAGGATCGACGCGTTGTCGAACGCAGCTGAAAGCAACTGCTGGCTCGCTGACCTGACGTCCGAGTGGGCCGTTCTCCTTGGCCTTGTTCCTGTCGCGCCGGTGTCGAGTGGCTTTGGATTGGCGGAGACGCTGCATCGCACAGGCGTAATAAAGCTCCGGGATTTGTCAGAGGGCGATTTCATCCGCATAGGCGACGCACGTCACGTCCGTAAGTGGCTTACGGTGGCCGTGCATTATGGCTGACGCAGAGAACACCACGCCAAATAGATACACGCAACCACTGGAGAAGAACTGATTGACACGCGACGGCGGTGGGCCGGCGTCTTCTATCAATCTCGAACAGCACAATTGGATTTCGGACGTTTAGCAACTATCGCGCGAAATTGCTACTCGCAGTCGCGAGAGGCGACAGGACGCACGGGATCTGAAGTGTCGTTGGATGTCAGTTCGAGCAATGATTGACGGTGTCAGAATCCACCGCAACTACGAGCAAGAGTGACAAATACGTCGGCTTCAAGCGGTCCTTGACTGCGCGGGTGCCGATGTGAAGTCGCTTTGTGCCGCTCTGAAGACACGTAACATTGGTCCATCCTACTTTTGATGGATGTTAGGACGTGTTCCCTCACATTAAGGACCCGCTAGGCGCCTTCTCGAGGTACCGCGCCACTACAACGGCTCTGCATTGTGCAGAGTCGACTTTTTTTTTGGCCTATCTCCACTCGAAGAAGAAAGAGCCAACACCCGTCCGACGGTTTAATTAGATCGAAGCGGCAAGCTTGTCGTTAAAGTCGATAATTAAAGGGCGTCTGTCTCTGTTCGATGGAGTCGATATCTGTCAGCGAAGACGCCCGTGGTGTCGTCTGGCGCTGTCCCTTCAGCAAATCCCCTCAGCAAAATGACTGCCAAGACCCCGTCCTAATCAACGAACTTTTTTGTTCACAGCGAATCTCATCAACTGCTCGTAAACGTCTTTGGCCGATCAAGAACGTTTCATGCGCTTTAAATGCATTTATATGTGTACACATCTATTCTTCGTCACGTTCGTCAATCGGTATACACCATAAATTCGCCGTAAGTCACGAGATTTCCTAGTTCTAGCGTCGGGCTACGGCCCCATTAAGACTCAACGTGCACCCGGAAACCGCTCATCGTTCAGTTTCGTGGTGTAGCCAACTTCCACGTGTGCACGTTCATAAATCAAACAGAAACAATGTAAAAGAAAAAAAGCAACGAACTACGCACACGCCCGATCTGCAAACAGGCCAATGTTGGTCGACGCTGCTGCACCGGCGGCGTCTTTTCCGCGAGTGGAATCGGAAGGATGCGGAAATCCTTGGCAATGGTGGTGGCGCACGCCGACGCCGGGTGTCGGCGAGGCCAAGGCTGTCGCGTTTGCTCGGTGATAATCGCCGAATATATTCAGCCATTCTCGTTGTCAAGCGATGCCGAACGAGGCGTGTTACGTTACGACCAGAGTCCAACACACACACACACACACAGAGTACGAGTGAATTGCAAATGGAATTAATCAACCACAGCCAGCCAACTCCATTTCTCCTGCAGCCCGTGTCACGCCGCCTTCAGATCGGGTGGGGGGGGCGCGCGCGTTGAGGAACATGTGCAAACATGTGCAGGAGGAACATGTGCAGGTTTTTCGCAAAATCACTCTCTCAACGGTGACGTTGACGAACCCCGGGGTGCAATCAACACGTGAGGGCCTCTAGCCGCTCATCGCTCAGCACCAGCGACGAGTGTCGCGTCCCCGTGTCGTTGCCATATTAAATCGTCGTCGCGTGGTGATTGCATTTCTCCGAGAGAAGACATCTTTGTGTGTCTTTCATCGGTTACCAGGTCAACAGAGTGCAGAGCCTAGGTAGCGTGTCCGGCTCAATCGACGATTTAGTACCGCCGCCTTCGGCAACCTAAGCACGTGCAACACTGCGAAGACTGGGCGACCTGACATTGTCATGGGAAGATATCGAGACGGATATCTCTGTAGCGATTTAGACTGCGGCAGACAGTCTGCAATTGCGCAACGCTTCTCTAGACAATAGATTGCGTCACTTGTTTTTCTAGGTCGCTACGTTTCAAGTGGAAAAATGCCCCAGCACAGTGGTACCGCGTGCCATGTGGAAGACATTCTTCGTTGAAGTGCTCTTTTTTCGGTTGTCAATTCGATCTCGGTGGCGTTCTAGGTTTGCTAATGTGATCTCATACTATCACGTCAACATATTTTGACGTGATAGTTTATGTTCGTCTGCGTCACGGAGCGTCGCTTGCGGGTGGACATCTTAGCCTTTAGCCCAAGTGGGAAACGCGTCTAATTCCAGGATACCATACAGGATACCCGCGTGTCCAGCAATCAACATTGTAGTCGAAAGGCTATGGCTGGGACGAGTTGTGGAAAAGGGCCTGTTCGACTGGCCGTGAGTGTATTGGGGCCTTCTAAGGCCTAGTAGGTGAGCGACCTGAGTAGATGAGTGTCTTGCACGTCGTTCTTATATCCGCTACGCGACTTGATCCGCTTGCGACAAAGCTTACCTCGACCGGGTAGTGCAGAAGCTGGTCCGTAAGGAGTCGGAAGCGTACGTTGACGTGCCACCTCGCACAAGACGTTCACTCCGAAGACAAGGGCAACCTCATTTTGTTTGATTCCGTCGGGGTTTACCTCGACAGTGCAGATGTAACGCGAGCTGTTTTTCTTCCGATAGCGGTGCTATCGTTTTCTCTTCGCTGAAGCTCACTGCGCTTCCTTGACTCCGAGAAAAAACCGCCTCACGGGTGTGTGACACTCTCGAGCGTTTGCAGCGCACGACCGAACAACTCCATGACAGTGTACTCAATAGATGTTCGAAGCGAGTTCCGAAAGGGTTTCAACGACTTCCTAACGACGGCAGCTTAATTGGCCTTCTGAGAGTTCTCTTAAGCAGGTGCCTAATTGGTAATAGGACTTACATTAATTAGAATGCAGTTGACATCTACTCTGAACTATGGACGTCGAGTGGATCGACAGCGACAGCCGCTGGCGAGGCGCGACGAAGCGGCCCTCCAATGGAGTCAGTCCGATGGTGCGTTTATATAAAAATAGAAATTTCTCTCTCATAATATCCGCCCCCGATTGTGGCAAAAGAAAAACAACGTCATATACGTCTGTTCAGTGCGTGACATTATACTTAGACTCGTTTGGTGAAATCCAACTCTCTAGCTTAAAAATGTTTGTTTATAATTGTCCCGCTTCCATGAGATAAGGGCCGAGAAATGGCCGAAGAAGGCGTTGTATTTTCCTTTTATTTCTTTCCGTTACGTGTACATACGTCGGACGGGTGCATTATTGATCGCAGTTGTTCACGCCAGTTCCCGCGTGCGACCATGCTATGGCAGGGTATGGGCTTTCGCAAAACCTGTTTGTATTCTAATTAGAATGGGAAACGAAACAGTTCGTTAACGACCATATCAAATCACTCTACGCTAATTACATTGCGTTGCTGGGTAAAGGCACGTCTATCTATTCCAAGTGGCAATACAATATCACAGGTCTGCAATGTAATTAGATACTTGTTAGCTTGGTGGATTTTCATCGCTCTACCGTCTAATTCGCTCTAACCGGCTCTCATCTCATAACTATTACGTAGCTAAGTCATCCTCCGTGTAAGTTGCCATTCCATTGGTGGAAGTTAATTGTGCCATCAGTTTGAAGGCATCCTAAGTACAAACACACAAAGGTCCAATGATGTAATCGTCAGAGGCGTCCTCTTTTCACTCACAATATGAAAGAATCACCATTTTATTTGTCGCTGGCCTGTGTAACGCTGGCCTCGCAGAACATGACAAAAGTTCCATGAACAATTACATATAAAACTTGCTACCGTTCTATAGTTTTTTTTTTTTTTGCCGAACTTACTAAACGCTCACCAGCCTCAGCATGTTCCTGCAATCATGTCGCTTAAACATAACATTTAGCCATTTCACAGTTACCATATTCCTCGTCTGAGAAATATGGCACTTCTACGCATTGAACATAGAAGTACGGCTGGCGTTCAGGAAATACAATCTGAGAATATAGCACATTTTACGACCAATATTTACGCGCCTTTAACCGGTGTAAAGTCTCGTAAGGAACGTGATAGTCGAGCAAAACTGCTAGCAGTAACACCAGCAGCTCCCACCCGTCGGACGATTCGGCGTAGCTAAACTAATCTTTTTCGGAAGCTTCCCCGTTTTCTACTCGGAACTGCTTTTCACGTTCGTTTGACCAACTCGGAACACACAAAGCGTATGGGCTCCAGAGCGATTCGAACGTGCGCGGGACGGATTACCATATTACGTGTACACTAGAGGGGAACTCGGGCGATCCGGCCGCCGTGGCCGGTCATAGTAACCAGTTCTATTGCGTACGGCATTACGGAAACCACGAAGCGGAAGTTTGCGCCGCTGGTCGATGGCCCTTCTTCGCTGGCGTCGCGAAAAACCTCTTACGCTTTTTGACGAGCTTCGGACGAAATTATACCTGAGGCGCTCGTAGCAAAATGCGGCAACGTCTAAACCTGACTGCCGGATTGAACGACTGATCCGCACATTTAGAATGCTTGATAGAGAATAATGTAATTGTGCATCGGCTGCGTAGATACTTGACACATGAATCTGCTTTTTCGTCATTCAAAAGGGCTCAGCATATGATGGTGCAGTGCATTTCGTTAACTTACGCAAAAAAGTGTTCCGTTGCTGATTCTCGCAGGGCAAGCGTCGCGGCCGACAGCTTGGCACGCCTAGAGGCCTGTTAGGCCCCGTCGTTGTTGATTCAACACTTGTTCCTGTGCTTCCTTCGGGCCAACCGGTGGCACGGAGACCGCTCGCGACCTCAAATCGCGGCTTAGGCCGGGGTCCTATCGGTGAATTTGCCACTGCCCCGAAGACACTGTCCGTAGCTTCTGATCAGTCAGCCAAGACGCCACGTAACGACAAGGTCAAGGACGACAAGGTCGCGGACGTCAAACGCAAAGCCAACAACGAAGCCGTTAGTGATACGGTGGCAGGACAAAATGGCAATGTCGTATCCTTTCTTACGGGGATGCCCGCCGTCGGCGTGTGGCAACCAGGTAAGCTTCAATCGCTCGTTGGTCGAGCTTTCGTAACTCGTTTACCCTCAGCATCCTTTTCGTATTAATTTGATTTAAGCGTTTCACGTTTCTGACATGCTCATCGTTGCGTTGTGGTGGTGCCGACCCACGAATTCCGTTTGAGGACGCAGATTGAGAAAGAGCTTTTCTCGGTTGCTATGTTCCAACAGGACAGAGACCACTTCCTTGACCAAAGACGTGTTTTGTACATGAAGCAATTTCGGCAAACTTAAACAAGATGCAAATGACAGAACAATGAATGTCTGCGTGCGTAGCTTGCAACAGGAACAACCGCCTGTTGAAAACAAGAGCTCAACTCTGACAGCGCGTTGGCACTACAACCCTGAATCTATTTTTCTAACAAAAAAGCGCATGTACGGGGAAATCATTACTCGTAGACTTGTTACGGAATTCACAAGTAGTGAACGAAACACTTAAAAATGACAGTACCTACGATGATTTATATTCAGACACCCTGAAATACGAACTACCTGATCGTGTAAACTTTTCGAATGGTTCCATGAGCCAGCGGGTCTGAATATATTAAAAATTCTCGCAACAATATCCGGTAGAGAGTATAACAGAGACATAGCTCATTCGTAGTTCTTCATATCAGACTGATTGAAACATCCCCTCTAACCTCGTTTTGCTACAGGGTTGTGCATTACTAACTGATAGCGGAACTATAAGAATTTATTTCAGTTTTTATTGCATTACCTTTGCCCACATTCATAGTTACTTCAGCGTACAATGATTTGCACCAGGACAGTCGGCCGCCTGTTCACTTAAGGACGTCCCGTAGACGATGAACACGGGTAATGGGGCGTCCCTTGCACCACGATTAAGAGGAAATAAAACTACGACGCATAGAACGAAGGTATCCAGTTTCTTCTACCGGCATGGCGATATCATCACTTGAGTGCGGGATTAATTGTTTTTGCTGTCCTCCCGACGTTATGCTGACGTCGTCCTTGATAGAGCGTTTCGGTGAACAAAGGCTGACGTCAGGCGCGATCGAAACATGCGCGACCGCGGGTAACGTCGACGGCGTGTTAGCTTGCTAGAGCCTTTATAGGAAATAAAGTCAGAAAGGGAGCGGACGGCGAACATGACGAAATAAGTACCATAAGTCGGCCGGCTCGGCAACTTGTTCAGGTCGAAAGCACGAGTTTATGTTGGCCTCTTCCGCATTGGCAGAGTGTGGGAGTCTCACATCGAGTTCGGTGGGAATCGATCAGAGCCGACGGACTCTGGAATGGTGTCATCGTGAGCCGCGTAGAAGTTTATTTTACTGGGAAGGCAAGAAAGACCTTCGTTGCCTGGCTGCAGCCATCATCCGTCATGCGCTGCTTGCTTAGCAGACGACATCTCTTTCCCCTGATTTGCCCCACGTTTCATGTCTCATCCGCTTGGGCGGACGTGCTGGCGTTCTTCCTCCAGGCAGTTTTGCCTCGACAGTGCCCAACCCCCGTTGCAACGTCAGGGACACCGACAAATTAGCACTATTTAATAACAACTACAGAAGCGCCGATAGTAACAGCAGCGAGCTTTCCCGCGGCCTTTCGTGCGGGCCGCGCAAACTACTCCTGACTTCCGAGGATTCCCTCACTTTCCCGGTCGAGGTTATGGTCCTTTTACCTCGTCACGCTCCCATTATGTATGCTGTTGGTGCTTTCGTTGGCCTTTCGAGAAGTGAATGGAGCGAGCACGTGCTCCCTCTATATATATATATATATATATATATATATACGATACGAAATTTATTCTGCTCTTTAATTCCAATGTGTCGGTACACGTATTAGTGGGTACTTTCAATGTACTTTATTTTCTATAGAATTCAACTAACTGCCGTGACAACACCCGCTGGCTGCTATATATCATATCCTTCGTTTGTTTACCGAAATACCCACGAATACACAAGTATACAGTACGACGAATAGCCGCTACTTTATTGCACCCTGTTATAGCTTGCTTACAGAAGACACTTCAACATTATGCACCGCCACATGATCAACCCGAAACTCCTCCAGATTTCGCTATCCATTAAATTCATTGACCAACAACTATTGTTACGTTCTATTCGCTTATACCACTCACCTCACTTACTTTCCATCTCGCTCTTTCCCTTCGTCTCTTTATTCTTGATTTGGTCAAAATCTGCCCCATTGCAGTTGAGAGCATTTCAAGGATCCGCGACCACTCATTCCGCAGGACATCGGAGCAGCCGTCAACTAAGGCGGGCGCCACCATACTACCCGTAACTCCGTTTGAGACATCTTCGGCCAGTACTACAGTTCTGTCTTTCTCGTGGCTCATGGCCGCCTCGGCGCTTCTGCTTGGACTCCTGCTTAGCCTTGCCCTCAACTGTTTCCTCTGTCGTGCACGTCAAGCCGGCAGCGGCGACACAGGACGACACAGCCATAGCCGTCGCCGTCATCATGATAAGGAACTGCCCCCCTACCAAACGTACGAGACGAGCAGCTCTTGCGGAAGTTCTTCCTTTGCCGGTGAGTGCTTCCAGGCCAGCGGTACGCGATCACTCGCTTAGCCATCCAGTGTGGAAGGTAGGACGGTAGAGAAAAGGTCACAATTGATTTCAAGTGTCTTATCCGAATTTCGAGCTTCCTTCGCAATTATTTTTTTTTCTTAATGTTACGATGAAAGAACGCCCACGCGGGCGTCATGACGCGTACGCTCTCAGTCGTACACTAGCTAGAGGTCAGTGATAAGGAAAATGAATAGGGAATGAATAAGGTCACTGAATAAGGAAAAATAAGCACAGAAAAAGGTTTAGCTGCGTCTCGTGGCGTACGTCGATAGACGATCGATGCCGACGGGTTTGTCATAGTGCAGATGGGATATTGGTCCCGCAAACGTGAGCGCCATTTTCAAATTCATGAAGATGTTATCTATCTATAAACGGCTTTAGCTCGACGATGATCACCAACTTGCGACGAAATGACGGTGTCATTCGTTCCGAGAAAGCTATCTTTCGCTTAAATGTTGCGAAAACAAAAAACGTAGCAGTCGTAATAAAACGAGTACTCAATCCGTCGTTGCCACTCATAAGAAAATATGTATTTGTGTTTTTTCAAAAGGAAGCCAGGCCTGCCCGGTTGGATGCAATTAACTGCGGCCATGATCTTTGAATAAAGAATGCGACACCGACACATTTTCAGGAGACGGAGCAGGGTGCGGCGTCGCGGACGATGACGACAGCGTCGCGGACGGCGACTCCTCGGTGGCTTCGTCGGTGGCTTCCAACCTCGGTTTTGTTATTAAATATCCTTCAAGGCCGCCAAGACCCGAGAACATCTATGGCTTCACAGTTTACGGGGCAAATCGATATTGAACCCAACTGAGCATGACAAACCTCCTTCTTCAAACGCGGAAGTCTCAAGGTCATTTCAAGATAGCAGAGATTTTTAAGTTTAGTCCGCAAGACTTAAACAGCAGTGCTACAATATATATACGCTCTTGATACAGACATATTTTATTGAACAGAATTATGTCACGATCCATGAATAACATCTCAAAGCTATGCGGGAACGTATATCGTAGAGACTAATACAGAAATATCATCAACTACGTTTCAAGCTAAGTGTCACTAAACGTTTAACCAATCGTTCATTGTAGGATGACAAGTCAATAAATGCTGTTGTTTACACAATTATTGGCAGTCCCATACGAAGCAATACCTGCGAAACTAACAACCCTAAAATACTAATAACTCTTAGCCAACCTTTATTTATTTTGTCAGCCTATATATTTATATTGAGAGACACATATATGATGATATGTATAATTACTAATGCATTGGCCGATATCAACTAACGTTCAAATCCACTAATAAACGATATATATTTAAGCCTACGAAATTATGAGTCCTTCTTACATATAGTAATCGTTAACGAAATACGCCTTTATTAACTATATGTAGTGTTACATAATAAATAACAAAAGACCGTAAAGAGTGGACACTGATAAAACAGGCTGCACTGCCTCAACTCATTATCTTAGAGGGTCCCCGATCATCATCATCATTGTCATGACACTTCTTTGTTTCAAAACTATTCTGCAATTTCCCTCATTTTTTGTCACATTTAGCCTACATCATCGTACCTGTATCTATCGAACTGATCCTTAATGCTGTCGTATATCTAAATGACGTACGGGCTTTTTTTTTTTTTGTCTTCTCTTTGTTGTTATCTGAGTGTGTTGTGTATAATCGCAAACTACACTCGCTCTGTGTTCGGGGTGCATGATATGGCTTAAGTACAGCTCGTGTAACTAAAGACTGCCATAAGTGCGACGTAGTCTAATCCATAATGCTCTCGTACAACAATACGCGATTTTTATGCTAGCAGAATTTTCGACCTGTTTCTAAATCGAGGAACACCGCCATCTCCTAATGGACTGTGTTGGTGTTGCTAAGACGAAAATCGTTGGGTACAGTTAGGACAACATGACGAAATGAGTATATGCGCTATAACATAATTTGGATGTCTGGTGAAACCATTCATCGTATAATTAGTTGGTCATTTATTATCATACCTTTATAGATTATAGGATAGCTGTGTATGTAATCATGATTAGATTAGAGTTAGCATTAGCCGTTAGGTTTGCATAATTGTCTACGGAGAATCGCGCACTTCGTGTCTTATTAGAGGATGTTGTTCTCCCCGGGCACCCTCCACAACATAGCCCTGTTCCTTCTGTTTACCCAGTGACTTTTCAAACTCTAATCGGAACATTTGCCCGCAAGAGCATAAAATTAGCTCCCACCTTCCCGTCAGGCAAGCTCCTATTTAATCGCGAATGCAATGCTTTTGAACTAGAGCGACGCGTATAGCAGACGTCACCGCAACTTCCTCTAACTAGCAGCACTAGTCCAGTAGTCATTTGTGTGTGTGTGTGTGTGTGTGTGTATGTCGGTTATGAAGAGAAGGGATCCATCTCTACGATAATCAGATTACCGCTGGGTCGAGGCTGCCAGACTATGGCTGGAGAGTAAAATCGGTACATCCTTTGAGCATGATCTCGAAAATCCGTCATACGACACAAACTCTACTTGGAACGTCATTCGTCTTCGTTACATCCTGCACAAACAGGCCATTCGTGCAGTGAAATTGCAGTAAACCTAACCTTCAATTGTCCAGCAATCGTCATTGTCTCGGCAAGACATTGGCCATGCAGACATTGACGAGTGGCGCTTCGTTAGCTGCATTTGTTTTAGAATGACTGCATCATCTCTCCGAAAGACGAAGCCTTTTTCCCACGTTCATCGCTGCTCATCGAGATGTGGTTCGAGACTGTTTATCTCATTGGAATGTGTCCAATCATTTTGCGAATACCGTCGTGCTGACAACTGCATTTATGCTTCAAGGGACGACTTGATCCTTTGCCATCGCCTTTCTATGAGCGCGATCGCGCGGTGTCTCCGAATCTGCGGTAACCAGGCTTCGCATTATCTACTTGAGGAAACGTTCTTATGTCTTTGCTAACCACCTCAGAGAACAAGCCTCATACGTAATCATGCCAGTAGCTACCGATTTAGCGCATCCGATACGATTTTTCTTCGACACCGTTAGTTCGGTCGGATCATAGGTTTTTTTTAGGTGCACGAATCCATCCTGTTATGCAGTCGTCCACCGTCGTAAGGGGCTTCGTCTCAGCCACTGTTACGACATTTTCTGAACTTTGTCTGAACATTTTCTGATTGTTGTCACACTGTCGGCTACCACTTCGGTGTCTCTGCATGTTTAAGCGTGCGACAATTTTTGAAAGTCCTAATAGACAGCCCACACCGTTGATCCGAATAACCCGCGTTGCGTCCACAAGCTACGGATTTCGGTCAACTTTCATACAAGTTTAAAAAATTACACATTATAATAGAATCGCTCGTCATCTGTAATTCCTATCCTGAAAGATCTTTCATTTCCGTAGGATAACGATGATTAACATGGACAGCTCACAAAACGACGGCCTTTGCACGCTAAGGAAGACTAGCCGCTGCTGCCTCGCAATGTATTCATGCAAGACTGACCCGATGCAAACCCATTCCCGAACACATAGCGAACTCATAGCAGTGTAGGCTCTTCAAAATATAGATACACGAACACCCCACTAGTCACGTTATTCGGCCGAAATTAAACATGAGGCAATAAAGGTTTATTCAGGCAAAAACTGCGATAGGGCGCTATTACCCATGTGATGCGTTGAGAACGGGCATCTAAACGGTATCATGTGTTAGGAGAAGCACAGTGGAGCACAGTGGTGCATGGTTATAAAAGTGCAACACAAACGTCGTCAGGGCGGTTGTAGCAAGATCACACGGATCTAGTTCGAGGCTCACTGTCCTTGACGAAACCCCTTAAATGATCGCCGCAAGCTTTAGAAATACATGAATCGTGGACATAAACAAATCTAATAGCATGATACGATTCTGCCTTCGATAACGGTGAACTGTTCAAGAGGATCACGATGTCGCAACAGTTCTCAGTTGTTCGGACAGCATACGCCATCCATTGAGCTTTCATTTCCTGGACAACGGTAGGAAAAGATCAACGCTTCCTACCTGGTCCCTAGCACAGTAAACAGCGTAGGACAAGATACATAGGACAAAAAACAAGATAACCGGACGAGGCCCATAACGATACAGACTGTGTGCGACATTTTCGGAAAATTCACGAATCGCGAAACCGGGGATATCGATTTTGCAAAAACAAAAAGAAAAGAAATGCGTAATTTTACATTGATTTCTTTATTTGATCGATAAGGTCGTAAAAGTGGTTACCTCCAACTATCGGCAGCCGTATGTCGTCATTTCTTATTTTCGGCCGTAGGTACCAGACATCTACCACTGCCGTTTTACACTAGACCAAAAAACGAACATTTTTACTTAATCGGCATTTCGTCCAACCCGCCCGAGCGTTGCGACAATGTGCACAAATGTTTGGTAAGAACATCACGCAGTACGGGTGGGAAATTGGAGAAAGGAACTTCTAGCACACACGTTTACAAACACGCTGTCGAAACCAGTAATAGGCAATATGCAGAAAACACCATCGCACTCGATAGCCTGAAAAAATTATACAGTGGTCACCTGTGTGTATTAGCGTTCGTTCAGGCGCAACCGCCCGCAGAAGATGTCATTTTCAGCCTGCCTGTGCTAGTGCACGCATCCACCGTCACAATGCTCTTGCGCGAGCAGTTCAAACGGGTGGAGTTCAAAGCAGCACACCAGCACCACTGTAATAATATATGAAAAGAAAGCTGAGACCGCAGAGGACATCTAGTGTATGCCACGCATAGTAATCACGACAGTCAGTGACAAATCGCAACGTTATTCCCATAACGCACCAGTCAGCTAGAATCATTTCTCTCTGCGAAAACATGCAGGAAAATTCCTCATCCGGGACGAAACCGTTGACTGTTGTTCGTGCAACGCACATGATACAAAATACGCACCAAATCGACAGTGTTACGAATATATAACCCTATCGCACGTAAGGGCCCTATACATCTATACAAATTAGACAACCAAAGAGTGCAGAATGGTAGAGCCATACGTGGCCATCGCTGATGTTTCCTCTTCAATAGACGGAGGAGCAATGATTGAAGAGCATGCGACGGACCAAAAGGATGGCAGGAAACATCGAATATAAGTCGTCATGGCGGTGCGACGAAATGAGATGAGAACACTATAAAAAAAAACCTCTTTACGCGTTGCTGTTCCACGTGGTTTTGCAACTACCTTCTTACCTTGACGTTCCCCCTTCTAAGACTCTGACTCTTTCTTTCTAAAACGTATCTACATGCGTCGTTTTATTACATATTGTCGCTCCTGTCTCTACATATACGGCTAAAATAGATAGCAGTGGTAATCATTGTAGGAAACGCTGTTGTTATTCTACTGTGAGCGTTAGTTTCGCTTCCATTCGTTGTCGTCTCTAGATGCCTACATATTGACTGGCATTATCTTTATCGTGCTCTGATTTACCCTAAATATTATTGACTACTTGGCTACTCGACGGGCGCAGAACTGCGTTACCTAGGCCTTCGTTGCGCGCTCTGTAGCCCAGCAGAAACGAAAACGAGTAGATAGATCGTACGAGACGTTTGCGTCCATTTTCACCAAACGTATCTTCATCCGGATTCAACGGACGCATTTGCAAAGCAGCTACTCCATTCCGGACGAATCGCTCAGGTCACCATGTGATCATCCCGAGTTGCGTTTGAATCTGGCTGGCTACAGAGGGTTCACGTCGAACGCCATCAACAGCTACATTGCCATAGAAAATGATTGACTATATTTGATTGATTGCGTAATTCAGTGTTCGGCCATTGCTCGATGGCTCGGTTAGTGTGAGGTAGAAGAAGGGACCTTGTCGATGCATTGGTATATTGATGATAGTAATAATATCCGTATTAGGGGCAATAGTATTGGAGATGTAGACGTAAGTATTGCACGGTTGCGAACGCTTCTTTTCAATACAGATAGGCGTCACATATCATAGTGTTTTGACACCCGACAGACCGAGCGGTTCTCTGCTTGCGAAAACATGATTATTCGCTTGTCCGTCGTCGTTTGCGCTATTAATCGCGGTTTTGTGTATTGGTACACGATCTATCTCGCCTTTGTCTTCTTCTCTCACCTAACTCGTTCCCTTTCTGGTGCACTCCCTGTATATATTTATATATGTCAAGTCCATCTCGTGCGACTACCCGCTAGTGACTGCATCATTGAATCGTCATCCTGTGCGGTCTATCTGCGTGTAGTCGATGACCACTGAAAACTCTATCTAAGGCACTATGGCCTCGAGGCTATTGACGGCGGGTGAGGTACGGACGGCTGGCAACTAACTGCGCTTGCCTTCCATCGATCTTCTATTTCTTCACCGACTCAGTTCCCTCCCGTTTAATCGCTCTCGTTTAACCCGCACTTCGTTCACCCGCTTCGCTCTGCGCGTTCCCGTCGTCGAACACGCCTGCGTACGCTACGCCCCGTCGTGGACTCACGTGTAGAGGTTGGTCGTGAATGCTGGTAAGGTGCCAATGGAGTTGGCTGTCCTTCTCTGCTGTTGACGCCCGCGGTCGAGGAGCTAGGCCGAGACGAATAGCGCACCCTTGCGCCCACGCCCTATACGAACACCCACGAGTAATATGTTCACCATCTGGATTAATTTAGAATCACGGTGCGTCCCACACGCACATTGGCTACGGCCGCCGACCACAACGGCCTTGCGACGGACTCCGAATCCATATTGCGTCTACCGGCCTCAAACCTCGGTCGTCATCATGTGGAGCGTGCAGAGATGATGCAACAGGACGTCTGCCACCGATAACTCGTCGACATCTCCGTACTTTGAGTGTCCTGTCATAGATCTGTCTTCTCTTCGTAGGTTCTACAACGAGGCCTAGTCGGTACGCGTGCATTGTTCCAGTACGACGTTTGCGTGCCGGCCGGCATTGATGCCGCGTCATCGGCCCTTTCCTACTGTACCTTGGCTGTTATTTTCTCTCTCTAGTTGAGAAGAATCTCGAGATACGCGAGAGGAACTTTTCCCGTTTCTTTGCCGTCTACTCGACGCACCATGATGAAGTCGGGATCGAGATCGGGTGGGCCGTCGACCACATCCAACACCTGGAGTCAGGCATAACACAACAGAGATCTGTGTTACCGCTGATGTAATACAGCTGTATAAGATCATCCAGGCCAAATAAACTATCAAATAAGACTAGCCAGAAACTAGCACACAACGACAAACATACTATCCAACTGTCTAAAATCGTTCTCAAAACGAAACAGCGCCGGAATACGAACAGGCGCATTGAGCGGCTGCGTTATGTCATCGCCGTCTCTAAACAGACCAAAGAAACGACAGCGAACAACGACCCTACTCGAACAATGAAGAGCTGTCCGGGCCGCCAGCCTGATATGAGTACGACTAAAACCGTAAACACTTTCGTCAGCCTACCTCGTTCTGTTCGACGGTGAGCTCGGTGGCTGCAAGCGCCTCGTATGCGTACAACACCTTGGCCCTGCGGTAGCTCGAGTTGTTGTTGGATCGCTCGGCATTAGCTCGCAGCGGCGACTGGGCACCCGCAGCCGTTCCGATCCCGCCTACCTGGCCCGGCTGTCCTTCGAAGACGTTCTGGAAGGCGCACACTCGGCCACCAGCCTCGGCCTGTTCTCCATTCGCCGCTCCATAGCCCACGTTCATGTTTAGTGCGCGCAACTCTTTCTGCAGGTCCAGCATATGGCGCTGACACTGAGCGTACAATGCCATCTGGGCTTCGACGAAGTCGATCAAACACCGCACATGATTCGCCTAATGAGTGGCAAACGGGTCGATGTCAAAGACATATTGTGACGCCAATATGGATACGAGCAACCATCGAAATTAGGGAAAACATAACTCAGTTTCAGAAGCACGCAGAGCTTCTACATTGAAGAAAAGTCTCATCCCTCTGCCGGTGCTTCGCGCTGCGTTGACTTATTGTCGACAAATACTTACGTGAGTAGTGGATATGCCTTCGAGCAGTAGGCGAGTGATTTCAGCTTGTTTATCGAATTCGGCTTGACACAATTCGACCTCCTTCTCCGCCTAAAACGATGGTCCAAACCATTGTTAGTCTACGAGACATAACGTTCTACGCGCCGTGTGTAGGACCATACGCTGCACAACAAAAACGACTGCCCACAACACGTGTGCAACATGGCGTCAGTTGGATCAAATTAGTGTCGGGCATTTGAAAACCCCTTATCACACATGACGCACAAATGATCAGGCTTTTCTTCGCTATATAGATTTGCGTTATACAGCTTGAAAACAAAATTCGTTAGGCGACATATTTTTAACGAAAAGGTTATAGAGAGGCGCATACATAAGCGATGTGGTCATGTTAGGTAATAGCACGCAAAATGTCTTACAGAAGAATTGGCAATCACCCATGTGAATGTATGGACGTTTGCTTGCGTTAGTTGATACTTTGACACATTTAGTACAAGTGTACCAAATATAAGATGGAAAAATAATGCATCCGTCGCTCGACGCCATTGTATGTTCCAGGCCCGGTCGGTCTCAGCCCGGTCGGAACACTTAACACGGAACAGCAGACGCTACGAATGTTTCCGAACGTTCTGAACTCATCACACATGTCTTCAAATGTAACTTATCGCTTGGAAGTCAACCAGTAGCCGAGTTTCAACATGCGCGCTATTTGATGCTGAGACCACTTTCACTCGCTTCGACGCTAGCTATTTTCTATTGTTTTGTCTCACAAAAATCACTATAAAAACGGTGAGTACATGCGTAGCAAAACA
Organism: Tropilaelaps mercedesae; assembly: GCA_002081605.1. Classification (NCBI taxonomy): domain Eukaryota; kingdom Metazoa; phylum Arthropoda; class Arachnida; order Mesostigmata; family Laelapidae; genus Tropilaelaps; species Tropilaelaps mercedesae. The sequence continues at coordinate 40,851 of MNPL01020547.1, forward strand.
ACACCCCTCGGCCGATTCGAGCCTCGGGTAAGGTCTAACTTAATTAGATGATCAGTGCAATGAGATTGGCATGCATCCAATGTGAGCCGCCTCCTTCCTACGGCAGATATTAACGAAAACGAAAGCGTCTACTGAGACAGACAATAAAAAGTCGATTTAGAATATTGAATGGCTGACCTGATAAATTTCCTTTTCTATCTGTTGGGCGTTCGCCTTGGGGGCATGTGGGGGAAAAATCAAGTTAGAAATTTTGTGTCCGCCAGTATCGTCAACACTAGACTATACCTAAGCATATCCCAGCATCGTAGTAATAAAAATAAATGGACAAGTTATCAACGTTCGTGACACCGCCGTATCCGTATACCTACTTACAAAGCAAGTAGGTGCGGCGCCG
>MNPL01020548.1:1411-13950 GCA_002081605.1 Tropilaelaps mercedesae
CTAGCATGCCAGCAAAGAAATGCTGGCACACAGAATTGTCGTAGCACTTTAGCTGGCTTACGCCGACGGGCTAATCGGTGCAGCCGTGTTTTAGTGCGCCTCGAGCTTAGTAGGAAGAATCACAGGTGGGATACTGGTGGACACCAAACGACAGAGACAGGTGGTTAGCCCCATGGGGCACGTATTCATTTCTGCTGCGCACCTCCCTTGCCCCCGTTGTGCAGATGCAGGTCGGCCGTCCTTCTGCTTTTGCAGCCTGTCCGCTGAGCGACACGTTTCTCTGTTGTCATTAGACGGTGATGACATGTTAGGAAAGCCATCGCGTAACCAGAACCTGCCCACGCCGTCGGCCGTGCGTCGGTTCTGACGCGTCGAAAAAGGCGACCGCCGGCGCTTCTATCCTTCGAGGCACTAACATTGCCACGAGTCTCGTCTGATTGGACTTGCAAACAAAACCCACAATTCGCATATGAATCTATGTAATTTATTGTTATAAAGTATCGTATGACGCCAAGACGCCACCCACAAGTGACATGATGGACAAGGTGTTGCCCGGAGCGGCCGCTTTGTTGTCGTCGGCGACTTCACCGCGACTGGCAGATGTTGCATGTCGGGGATGCGAGGTTGTGGTTGGTCATCAGATTGCCTGGATGCCCCAGTGATTTGCTGGATCGCTCCCCTCGCCTTTGTTGCCACTATGTGGTAAGGACACGGCCCTGAACAGACGCCACCGCTACGCAAGACCGAAGCAAGGTCATTTGAAAAGATGCGAAACACTTTCTCTCATACGTCAAGCACATGAGCACACACACACGCACACACACACACACACACACACGAATACAACCAGTAACGTTATGGCTGCGACGGTCGTAACTGTGTCAGACATTGCCACGCACGAAATGTCAGAGAATTTCACTGAACGCTTCCAGAAAGTGGCGTTTCGGGCACCGTGAAACGGACGAAAGCGAAGATCAGAGCAACTGTTATATGGCTGGGTTGTATGACTAAATCTCATACGAGCCATGTCACGGCGACATACAGCCGGGACGGCTGTAGGGATAAATCGTGAAGATCCGAGAGGACGGCGAGTCTGAGAAATGATGCGCAAGTGAAGAATGTCTCGGTGGTTTTGGTCAGGTGAACTGAAAGTGCGTTGACATTTGACTGAGGGCTAGGTTTTCGCTTGAACTGTATTGTAGGTTGCTGCACAAACGACACCCGTTGGCCTCCCCCGTCCGCGTAGCAGCTTCATAAACACTCGGACGGTCATTCCGATATGCGGCTAGTTTCTCGTGAGATGATGCTAACTTCGAGTAATCGGTAAACTGTGATCATCTAATTTCATCACTTCATTGCAGTAAAACTAGCCGTAGACGAGTCGAGCGCGATGTCGGATCGGCTACCGCTGTGCGATTGCGAAATAGACTGAAAAATCAAATCGGTGACATTCAACAGAACTGACTGGCGCTGGCCCCCGTCGGCCTCGTCCACTACCCGGACGGACAGCTGTAGACAGTGTTGCTGCTGCTGCTGCTGCTGCGGAGGGGCGGCGGCGGCGTCGAACGCTGTCGTAATCAAGACTGTATTGGATTTCACTAGCGTCAGCACGCATGATCCGACTCCGACATGCGTGCAGAGGCCATGCCGGCCGAGCGAATTCTGCGCCGCTATATTGCGGCACACATCTTCTGTCGTTGCGAAAGCGGGCGCCATCACAAGATCGCGACACTCGAATTGGTCCCCGCCAATTACAGTTCTTTTGTCTCGCTTCGCCCGTCGTCGTCCTAAATGTTTGCCATGAATAAATGCCAACGGCATATGGCTCTCCTATCCTTTATGGCGGGGCCAGGCCGCCCTCCGTCGCAGAAACCTCTCCGTCGAAGCACTGACCTCGTCTGCTACTGCTCAGCCGCCCATTTCCGAGCAACGTCGAGCTCCACTGACATGCCGAGACACAGGCCGCATACTTGATATTTGCTGGCGTGCGCGCGGTATGTAATAAAACCATGAGTATACTTCTACCACCGATATTTCCACCACCTCCCTCCCACGAGCCGCTGGGGGACTGGCATAGTAGCCGAATAGTTCGCCGGGTGGCGGCGTCAGCTGGCGGCTGGGGCCAATAAAAATGTGACCATTACACTAAATCACCGGTCATGCGAAGAACCGCGGCGGGCCAGCGTGCGTCGGCCGATACGCGTTGGTCCGGGTGTCGGCAAATGTTGAGCTGCACCGTATTTGTTGGCCGCCGTGTCCCGGGGGCTGGTTTTAGCGGCGGCGGCGGCGGCGGCGGATGCTGAGTGAATTCGCACGCAAAACTTCCGCGCAGAGTGGTCGCTTGCGCCCCTTGCGCCGCTTGCGTGAGTTCGGCCGTCACAATTGCATAACGCACAACTCTGGCGTCCCCCAGAGATCTCCAGTCTCCACTCGCAGGATGGACCTGCCAGCGAACGAGAGAGGCGGCTGATGTTAGATTTCGCCGGTGAACTTCACGAGGGGGGCTATGCGCACGTGAGAAGTGCTGATTAGTCGATGTCATAACACATCGAGGACCGTTCACGCGATCGGACGTTCGCGATCGTTGGTCGCGCGAGTTATGTCTGCTGTTCTGAACTGCGTGACGTCTACAGGGTGAGCCATTAATGGGTAAGAACAGTCACGTACTGGTCGCCGCATAAACGACAGTTGCACGCTGACATGCAGGCCAATAAAGACGTGCTACCATGCGGCGTCACAAGCACAGAATTACAAAATAGGAATAATTATGAAAGACAAAATGTGCGCCTACTTTGGCGTTTCGGCGTGTTCTGCGCGCAAAGCAGCTTCTTGACTAGTGCACAATGCTAGAGAAGTTATCGCTTTTGGTCCTAAGTACGTGCACGTACAATCCACGTACGACTCTTACCAGGCCCATATTTGACTGAATCGGCCATTTCGAGGTGGCAGAACAAATCGTCCTAACAATACGGACAGAAATCGAAATAATCCATCTGAGGAAAAACAAACAGCTGGCGTCGAAAAACCGCCTGACATCCGGAAGCAGCCGATCTGCACGTAATTGATTTGTTCGTAAACAACATTTCATGTTTGGTAAAGTGTGTGTTTCTTTCTTGTGTTCAAGCGTTGGTTAAGACACCGTCGGTCCTGCGGGACAGCGTCATCTTTTCGTAGAAAATTTCGCCGTTCTCGGGTCGGAGGAGCCGGTGTATTGTAAGGCCGGTCCAATTTCATCTCCGATCTAGACGTGTGATCAAATTCTTGAAAGTTTTCCTATCGTATTTCGGTCTCATGGTCTTGTGGAGCGAGACTTCGCGTGCGTGCCCGAAGGCTGACCCTGACCAGCGAATAACGTAACTAGATTTCATGCCCAACTGCTATTGCGCAATCGCAGGAAATTGCGAATATTATTACGCCTGAAGGTCTCTCAAGTTCGCCCTGGCGGCTGTTTCCGTCGTTTCCCTAAAGAATCTCTGGTTTTGCCTCCCGAAACAAGTTCTGTAAAAAAAATCTTCGTCTTCTGCGCCGAATTGAAACTCGAAACGGACGAAATATGCATACTTTGACATTTTGATTATGCTACTGGCACAGAATGGGGTACCTCGTTTGCTAACCTAATCAACAATAGATGAATAAGTAAAGCTGAACGCGCCCTAGCTAAACCTGTCCGAAGTTGGCCAAGGAAAAAGTTACGCCTTGCGCCGTTTCTCATGTTAAATAGGTGGAGTGAATCGTCAACGAGAGAACACGAACGTCGGTAAACGAAAATGGCGACTAATATAACGAAGTGACGTTCTCGAAAAAATACTTAACGGCCTCTCTAACCACGTGCGCGAACTGCTATTTACGAAGGCCGCTCGGCCAAATCTGTTCGTCAGTCTCGGACTGAGTCTAGCGAAATAAACGGAAACGTTCTACGACCTTCGGGGCATCCCATATATATTCAACCATGGATCGATCCGGTACGTCGTGTAACAGCCGCCCGTTCTGGATGAGCGCATTCGTGAAGACGTGCACTGCAAGAACAGTTGCTTTATGCACCAGACTCGAGCTCGGTGACCTGGCGCATTACCTTGCAACCGGAGGAGATCCGTAGGTGCGCGAACACGAGTTCGACCCTCTCCGTTGCGCATTCATGTTTATGTGTTACGAAGTAGCGCAACGAGCGGTACTGTGGACGCTGGATGTTGGTTAATGGTGGTCAGCCTTAAAGATGCTTTCTTTTAGGGAACAAACACTTCGGGGGCAGTAGCTGTTTGCGAAAACAGTTTTCGTCTATACCTAAACGACAGTTGGGTGAAGAAAGGTCACCCGTTGTCGTGTCACCCCTTCGACCATGCGTTTCTGTAACGAATGCAGATAAAGGTCCTCGTTTGAGAGCGAACGAGTCTCGACGATGTAGCGAGCACGGGGGTGTCGTCATGACGGCACCATGCCGTTTGGCAGATATCTATCGGCCGCACGGAAAACAACGAGTTTCCAATGACAGTAGCGTCGCCAGAAGCGACAAGCCAAATCCCGTAACGGCTGAAAGTACCTCAAGTGCTGAAGGAGCCTTTCTAAACGGAATGACCCGCCGCAGAAGCGGACGTAGGTCGGTTTTCTGACTAGAGAGAATATGCCACGTTCCTGGAAGCGAGCTTATGCATAAGCTCCGGTGGGTAAGCTGACTCGGTGTATAATTTGGGCCTATTTTTGTACTGCGACAACTCCGGGAAACGGCCCGAGTAAAGAACGTGAATATTTTATCGGCAATTAGATGACAATAGTTACTCGGGCGGCCTTAGGGGCGCAGGGGGAACTGTTTGTTCCTCCCTTCTTCTCATTCATTATTCGTTTAGAATGACTCGCGGACGTAGATTTAAAGTAAGTTTCAAGCTGAACGTCTTAAGAAAGCCTGTTAGCTTCACCTACGCAGCATTATGGGATAGTATGCAGATGGCGGAAAATTTCTGTTCGTAAGTTCAAGGCAGGCTCATTATGGGTGGATAGTCGCCGAGTGAAACCGCCCGCGCGCATTCGAGTGTCGGCCGCACGACGTTCACACTAACGGAAATGGCCGTCACACGACGTAACGTCGATCCTGCAGTCTCGTCGAAGCTAACTACAGGTAACCACTTGATTTCGAACAAGTATAGATCACGTTAGGGTGGGGTGGCCGAACATGACGAAATGGCTGTGAGTTACTGCTGCGGTGGCCAATGTGCTTTGAGCCACTTCGCTGTAAACAGTCTGCCATGGATACGACGAACGGGTGGGTGCCTATCCATAAAGCGCCTGCTTTGATGGTAATCAGTTGTTGTACTTAGGTAACAAGGCTTAAGCGGATGAAGATGACGGCTTACTGGAGTATGGCTGGCGATAAATCGTACCGAGATTTAATCGTACGATCGTACCATTCTAACGGTGAGCATTCTAACCGGCGATAGCCGGAACTCGAATGCCTGTCCCGCACGGATACTCTTCCCTGAAAGCAGTTTGAGCCATTCCACTTCCGACTTGAAAAAGTGGAGAGAAATCGCTAAAGGCCATGCCACTAATATCAGTTCACTGTAAACCAACGTGGACGTGTACCGTTTTAGAAATATTTATTACTCTAGAAAGAACGCATGACATCTATTCTGCAATTGTTCTACAATTTGACCTACAATACACGCCAACCAGTTGCCATAAAGACGGCCTCGTCCAGAAATAACGTCCATATGTTTCCAACAGGGTGCAAACAAATGCTTCCGATTTACTCGCGGTACCTAACGATTGTTGTCTCCCTTGTTGTCGAGCACTCCAATCGATACCTCATAACAATCCTCCCCTAAACTGTCGAACATCCCACACCACCGTGAATTTCGCCAGATTTCCTACGCATACGCACAGACGACCTGGATCAGGCTAACGAGGTGTTTTTTCCGTCGCTTTGCAGCCGTGTTTTCCATAGACCGATAGATCCACTCGTACTCATCCGACAATTCCCGTTGGCCGGCAGCGGCTGTTTCCAGCCACCGCACGTCTTGGTGCTGAGTAGCACAATGACTACACTCCTGGCGTTGTCCCAAAGAACGAGTTCTTCTTCGAGCTGGCAATCGTCGTCCACTCGCTGGCGCGCGCGGGGGTTGGCGACGGGGGCATCGTCATGGGGTAGTCGGGTATTAACAAAGTGTGCGGTCGGACACAAGAAGATTTGGGAGCTCATGGCCCGCTTGTTACATTGTCGTACAACGTACGCTGAAGAACGAGTGGCAGCGTCGTTTCTGCTCATCAAATTTACCGTGGATAGATCCGTGGAAGGACACGGTTAATCGATTATTCGTTTCCCGCACAATTTGTGGAAGTGGAAACGACGTCCGCCGTCCCCGGGGGGGGAGGAAGTCCGGAACCCGACAGTCCAAGTTCAGCCTATGGCGATGCCATCTCCGCATTGGACCATCGTGCGATACATTCTTTATTTGAAGGCCATTACTACTTTGCTGAGAGGGAAGAGGGCCCAGGCGGACGGCGCTCGGATAGCTGCTGTTGTCGCTCGCGTCGACGCCGTCGTCAGCGACGTTCTTGCTAGCTCGTGAGTACCGTATGCGCGAGCTAATGCGTTTTTCCCTTGGCACGCAATGGCATTCCCTCTTTCGCTCTCTTGTGTCTCATGTGGCTGGACAAAAAATGTCAGAGCAAACGACGCGTCAGGACACAGTTGGGGTGGCTGAAACGACAGCAGCTGCACCACCTCGATAGGACGCGCAATTCTACCCGGCGTGAATGCATGTTTGTACGGTGGTCCGGCTTGCACCGTCGGAGTCGGATTCGAGCACAAAAAGCCGAGTAGAAGTACGCGTCTGCGTACGTTTTGTTTGTTCTGCCCTAGGAGAAGTGCTGATACAACGAGGCAAAACGACCACAACGGACAATTACCAGGGAAAAGGGGGTACTCGGAATTGATGCGTACTCGTTTTCGTTTTTCTGACTGAGCACGCATGTGCTGGAGCGCTGTGTGACCTCCCCTTGACGCAGCATCACCTTCTTTAGGGCCGTTTTCAGCTCGTGACTTTAAAGGTTTGGCGAGCAAGAATTCGTCATTCAGGCCCTCATCTTCACTAACGAGGGCATTTTAACGCTACAGGCCTAGATAGCATGAGCTGGCCACTTTTTCACCGGGTTTGGTGTATCTTCTCCGGATCGAAGACGAAGGTCACCCCGAGGGCCGAGACCATGGGATAGTTCATGGGATCCGCGTCTCGGCGCTGTCCAGTCCTCAATTTTTGTCGCGTCACATTGAAGTCTTCGGATCCGGCGTTTCGGCACGTTGGGACGTGACGCAGGGCACAATTAGTTCCGGCTTTTTGCTCGGAATACTGTAGTGGCAGTCAATCTCGAATACCAGATCGAACATCGATAGATACAAGAACGTCCCACCAGTGTAGATGCATTTCAGACATTTGTGTTGTTCTAATTTGGTGATCGCTCTCTCAGGACCAGCCACTGAGTTCGAATAGATAAGAAATGGAAGATAGGAAACCGAGGGCCGCCTGAAATTAGAGTAATTATTCGTATATTCAAATCAGGTTCCACGTGGACAAAAATAATAATCATAACATATGCGGACGATCCAGCACTTAACCTAATGACGTTAATCGGGCCATACAGTACTCCGTAATATTACCGCGTGAACGAGTTCACTTCGTGCGGTCCTAAACAAGGCCACACGTCCACGACCCAGATGAGGCTCCAGTTCCAGGCACGCGTCCCATACGTCGACAACTGCGGCGTCGCATACGTTGAGTCACTCTGTCGCCACAGTGGCGTGACGCAATTCACCCTAGGGGACAGGAACCGGGTCACGATAGAATTGTGTGGAACGAGCACCGCTCCAGCTTCTGATCTCTGTTTCGTTCTTCTGATGCGTCGTTGAACCGGACCTTATCCATTTTGCGTATAAGAGACGGAGCTCGTCGAAAGTAGGAACGACCTTACCAATTTAGGTCACCCAGCGCGGCGGTCAAAGGGCTCAAATAAGATGTCCTACTAAGGCCGATCGGTCGAACTCGGCCTGTTCTGGATGTACACACGCCTGAACGGAGCGCTCATCCAGCTGCATTTTCTAGAGAAATATCTGGACTTGCCTCTTATTCAGGGCAGGCCCAACGATGTCCTTCGTGTGTTTCCAGCATCCACCAGGTTTCGTTCCGTATTGAGAATATTCCACGGAATTCCAGAACGGCTTGTACTGCCGAGAAGACAATACGTTATTATTCGGCAGCTACCGGCTAAGTTTGCCCATGGTGCCGTGTCCATCATAAGTCTCCCGAGGCTCTATAGCCCCTCGGCGTTCGTTCATTTTAGGCCTTCCAGCCACAGAACCGTGTTCGGAACATCGAACCGTTTGCCGAAGCGATCTACGGGAAGGACGCGTTGGTTGCTCCACCGTTGGCCGTATATACTCAGGCCTCATGTCAGTTTTACTAGCTTGAGGCGGACCCTGTGTTTTCTAATATAGTCGGTCGAATAAGCCCTTGACGAGTCTTCGTGTGCTCTTTTCGACGCGATTCGTCTTCCGGTGGTGGGCCCCGGGGGTGTCGCAAGTCCATAGCTTTCACTGCCTGGCAACCGGCCAGTCGGCGAGTCCAGCTCGGCGAACACTTTTTCAACGAATCGCATCCCCGACGCCTGATCAGCAACTCTCCGGATCCCTTGCTCCGACCGGGGTGTCGCTTGGTGGATGTCCCGTTGCTCTGGAAGCCGGCAATCCCCTCGGATTTCGACGGGCCAGTAGCAGTACACCACTCGGAGGGTGCACGTCCAGGCGAGCGTGCGGGTACGTAACGCACTCAGCGGTGTACACTGGACGCGGTGGATGGATGGCGAAACTCTTCCGGCACCGGACCGAATCGATGGAGATTATTATCTTCTGGCGGGATTTGCGAGGCGGGAGTCCACCGTAGTGGCTAGACTTCCGGGCGGAAGGGTCGCTTAGTACTAAAACACAGAATGTGCCAACCGTCAGTGCAGGAAGGGCGGAATGAAGTCCCCTGTAGGCCACCCGGCGGGCAGAGGCAGCTTTCTTCTATTGCTGACGTCGTATATTAGTTTTCTAGGCGAGACGTCGGCGACCCGAGTGTTGAACCCGACTCTTTCCGGCTATCCAGCTGCTGGAAAACCACTGCGGTTCGCCACGGCCAATATCTACTAACCCGGTCGTCTTCTGGCGCGTCCGTATAGCCATGCAGGACCGAGCGTCCCTCTCTAGTCCTCCTCCGACCTTGCTTATTAGGCCGATCAGGATCGGATCAGGACACGGATTAGGATCAGGCTACAGAAGCGCTCTGTGCTTCGGCGTGGCGCCAAACAGCGCACATGAACGAATCGGGTATCGGCCGTCGACAGAAACATTTGGCTTTAGTCCAGGTCTGCCGCGGGGCTGGACAGAAATGCGTTAACGGGCACAAGTCAACATTTATTGACTTTGTCCTAGTTCGTGTTCATTCCAACTCTGCTACGCCTCTTGCCTAGTCACTCAGCTGGTCGGTTTTAATTTTGCTTCTGGCGCGCCCGACGGGCGTGCACATGCGCCCGTACGTCCGAGTTCGCACGCGTTGATTCGCCCGATGGACGCATTCAGCTCTGGCTGCGGGCCGGCGAAGTCGTCGGGACCGGTTTCCGAGACCGGCCTAGGGATGAGGACGTTTCATTTGTTTGCTTCGTCGCGACTGCCGTGAGATTCTTGAGTTAACGACTGCGTTAAGCTGATGATAACGTGGGAGAGAGAGAAATCTACGCTATACCGAGGCGACGCACCGAAAGAAGATTTCGGTCGTCTGGTCAGACGTACCTGCCTAGACGAACTGGTCCGGCCGGGTTATGTGGAAATAGGCAGTCGCTTAATGCGAGGTGACCTTGGCGGGTATTGCTCGGGCATTATTACCATGATAACGATGATAAAGCTAAGAATACTAACAACAATAACACCGTCTCGTGGGCCAAATCCGATACCAATAAGACGAGAAGAAACAACAGGGAAAAAGCCACGGAGCTGCATAGTAAACAGGCGAATATCTGTGGCACGCAGCACTTCCGTGAACTCGTGCACGTCTCGTATAAACGGCTTGCCAATGGCGGACCAAATAATAATATTAATAACAATAATAATAATAGGATGCTCGCCGGCTGAGAATAACGCCAGCTTCGTCCAACGTCGGGCCCTCACCTGCGCGCGCCCGTACAAAACAATGCCGCGAAACAGTTCCGCGTGTTCGGTACATCGGTATGTGACGTAGGCATTTGTTCGTCTTCGAGGCGCGATCGCCGTTACGTAAAGCATTGGCGGTATTGTTCGCCGGCGTTATGGTACGTACGTAGGCCTAGAATAGGGAGTGGCCGAACTTCCACGAACGTGAGTCTTCGCCGTGATTACGTCGATGTTGTTTTGGACGTTTTGCTGGCCACGAGAAAACTCCGCTTTGTTCCTGTGACAGTGTTATTTTTAACGTGCACGCGTTCTTCGACGGCTATGTCCGTGATGACGCTTGAGGATCGATGCATCGGGATCGCCGAAGTATGTGACCCGTCTCCAAGCGAACCCCACAAGTGCATAGCAGCCTTCATGTCGACACGACTTCAGTCCGAAGTAAATCCACGCGCACTCGCATAACCTCACTATCGGTACACGGCCAACTGCCATATGCCAGTTTTGGTCCGCCAGTTGGTCCAAAACAAGTTCCATATGTTCCCGTATGCCTCCGAATCAACGCATTTCCCCTGCGTGCGGTCGTGTAGGCACAGCCTGCACTTTTAGTCGTTTCGATGTGTGTGTGTGTGTATGTGTGTGTGTGTGTGTGTGTGTGTAGGTTGCTTGCGTGACATGACTGTGTCGTTTTTCACAGTCGCGAAATGCCCTGCCGGATTAGGGGAGGGCATTTCGTGCCGCTCAAGACGGGGAGCTAAGGGCCGGGAAGGGGAGCCCGGCCGGGAAAAATGCAGAGATGAACGCTGTCCCTGACCGCGTCTTGGACGTCCTTCTTCGCTATACGCCAGCGACCGAGATGCCGCCCCCGGGTTCGCTGTTACTAGGGACTGGAGTCTCGGTCCTTCGCCCACCAGGCCGCCGTCTGTCCCATACGAATTCAACCACCCCCAAGGCGACTCCCGCGTGCCCCAGACTCTCCTCGACTACCTCGTTTTCCACCCCCTGCCTCCCTCTTCCCATTCCAACTCGACAGGCCGTTGCGTAATCCTCGGCAAACGTGTTCCGCACAGACGCGCTTCTACCCGACATGAGACCGTACCATAAATGTTCCATTGGCTCCGTCACCATTCGGTTCAATACGAAAAAAGCGTCGGTTGCAATCGCTTTACCTTGTGAACGTCTCGATCGTCGTTGGCTCGTTTGATCGTCTACGCGCATCCTGTTCAGGACGCTACGCGTCATAATCGGACCCGTCACAATCGACGCTCTCTAGCGTGATCAAGTACCGTGATCGTAGAGCGTAGAGCGGCACTGGTGTAGGTTGGAGTAGCTGAGTTGGTTGGAAGTTTGCGCGAACCCCGACAACCGGAAACGGCCTCTTAGCGTTCACAGCACCTCATCCTTCGTAAGTTCGCTCCCTCACTCGGATTCTCGGTAGATTTTTCCCACCTGCCCCTCGCGTACGGAACGCGTTGATATGCGACACGCTTTTTCCTCGGAACGGATTGCCGAAATGGACACATAAACCTGTCACCCATTTGGCGCGTTCGCGTGGCCGACGCGATGGCGCGAAGATGCATCCAGCGGAAAGAATCAAGGGTTAGGTGGAATTCTCAGCTCTGAGCGATTCGCTCACTCGGATGCGTCTCCGGAACGATCTCCGAACCGTTCGTCCGCGGCCGTCTTGCATAGTCACGCATGCGGAAATGAACGGCCATTATCATTTTCTGGTTTTTTCTTCCACTTCTTCTTACCGGGCCCACGCCGGGCTGGATGACTTAAGAGGGAGAGGGGACAGCAGCAAACGAATGGAAATTTGCCCGGAGCGGTGCTCAGAAGCTTTTCCACGGCCGCAAGCATAATCGTCTGTCTTCCTCTGCGACGCGCCTCTCCGACGCAGCCCTGTCGGCCTGCGGGATAATCGCGGGCGGCGGTGGCGGCGGTGGCGGTGGCGGGCAAGGGGGCTTGCGCTGCTGACACAATGGGGCCTGAATCCCGCAGGTCCGAATGGGGCAGGCGGTTTAGCTGCGTGTCGCACCTCGTCGGGGGGGGGCGATGTTATGCGACGTTGTGATGTGGCAATCTCTCTTCCTCTCGCGTTCTCTCAACGCGGCCGCGTTGACGCCTGGCCACACAGTAACGCTGTATTCCCTTCCGCAAGCGGCTTACAACATGGCCATGTCGCAACGTGTGGGCGGAGCCGTGGATCTCGTATGATTTCCCAAGTGCTTGCCCCAGTCGAATATGCCCCCGACGCAGTCACTATACCCCCGTCGCCCCCATCCACCTTGGCCGAAGTTCCTTTATGCACTGCGAAATTGTTGCTCACCAGAAGGCCGACAAGAGGAGGGATGGGGGGGGGGGGGCAATG
>MNPL01020548.1:26533-41708 GCA_002081605.1 Tropilaelaps mercedesae
GAGTTCCGACCCCGGCGGTCATCGGACTCTGCGGCGCACAGGCCGGCCATAGTTAGAATCGCGCAGCTGAGCTCGTTGTGAATAACCTCAACATTTTTGGTTCGTGCATCGCAGTTTGTGCATCGTCCCAGTGACAGAGACGGCGATGGGAGCGTGTGTCATAGACTTGACACGCTCCTGTTGCCCCCCGAAGTCAATACTAGCGCGCCGTTCGCATGCAGAGCAAACGTAACCTGTACAGACGCATTCGATGTAGTTAGTGGCAGTGCACAATGGATGTATTCTGCACGACGGTAGGAAACTTTGCAAAACGCCCTCCATCTATGGCGGCCATTGAGGGTTTCCGCTGCGGCAGATGGCGAACGAGCCAGAAAGTTAAATGTCGGTTGGTGGCGTGTCTCGAAAAAGGTGTTTTCCGGCTCCGCAAACAGTGCAATGGCTTACGGGGCTAAATGTAGACGATTTCACCTGGCATGGTTACGCCCCGTTGAGCCAGACTTGTGTAGCTTTTTGTCAGGCGATCTCTCTATTCTGTCTATTCAGTTCAAGTGGACGTTCAACTTTCAACGGCCATTATTCAACCTCGAATGCCCACAGGGGCCAACTCGATGACATTGCTACCCCTCGGCCTCCCCCAGCAGCATCAAACGTGCATTACTGTTCGAAACTACGAACCAAAAACTCATCCGCCTGAGCTTAGGGCTTTTTTTTAGTAGTTTGTTATGGGATGATGATAATAAAGTGCTTGCTTGCAAAATAGAAAAAGCGTTTATTCTTCTCAGGTGGCTCACTTAGTCTGGCGTCAACGAAGTGGCTTGTTTCGAAGGCATTTCTCTGGGCTGTCCGTCTCGTAAACGTAGTCTCTATCGATTTTTTGTTATGCTATTGCGAGTAAAGGCTATATTCGAGTCAGTCAGTTGGCCATTAGCTCGGGCCGAGAGCTTTATGACAGACACGATGACGTTCGGGGGCAACCACCCTAATTTCATTCTAATTAGCGGAACCCTGGATGGGCGGTTTCGTGGAACAAGCATTACTTCGAAAAGCACGAGTATTGCGTGTCGTTATTATTTAGTTTGTTATATGCTGTACGCGGCACCAGCGCATCTCGACGCCGCGCTTCGGGCGTAGTGATTCGCCAGCGAAACGGCAGGCCGGGTCACGCAAAACGCTGCTACGCAAGGAAGAGTTGTACGATACCGCCATGACTGAAAATGCTCTGTTCCGGGGTGATTTATGAGCGCGGATCCGTCCATTTAAGGACACACTTCACTATGGGAATGAACGCGATGTGTTTACCATCAAGCGAGAACGCCTTACGGCAGGAACCTTCAGAGACTCGCTAGTAAAGTGAGGTTTCGCTACACAAGGACGTAGTCCTGGGAGGCTAAAAATGCCACAAGCGGTATCAGGTTTGCTCCGTATGGGCGACCCAGCCCTTCGCGTTGTACAGCCGCCAGACGTCGCTGGCATACTCCTACTTCCAACTTCTAGCGCTCGCTGAGCGTTTCTCTAGTTCGCTAACAACTGCGAATGCTGCAGCTGTAGCTACACACCTCCTCGTACAGGCTTCCTACGAGTTGAACCTCACGAGTTCGGCCAACTGACCTGGTCCGTCATGCAGGGATACACTTACGAGTAAAAAATGCATACGTTCAACTCAGTCGCATACCGGTTCCTCCAAGTCAGTCAGCATCGTTGCATACGACTCGACCGACGCTGTGACATCGCAGTTGTTCCAAGTATTAAAGCCGCTTCCGCCCCTCCAGATGTCCCTGCTCCGGCTCCCGGGGAGCACTGATGGGGCAGTCTTCGGTCTAGGGGACGCTCAGGGCCTCCGCAGGCCTCTCGTTCTCTCTCCCCGGCCCCCTGCTGCCCTCGGAGCCGCTGTCGGATCTTGCGAAATCAAAGCAGCCACCAGGCGACGCCACGTCTTGCGACACGCCACGGTCCCATCAGGCATGGATAGGACCAGCCAGACCCCTGTACGCCGTGCCCTGCCCCCAGGCCTGCCTTGATGGAGACCGCAGTGCGATGTGGTCGGTTTCCGTCCCTCGGCCGTCGCTCCAAAGGGGACTTTACTCCCACTGCTCTCGGCTATCATCGCATTGTGGAAGGACACTCACACGAACGTCTCCACGCGAAGGCCCCCACACACAGCTCGAGACGACGTCGAGGTCCTTGGCGGAGCCACTTGGACGTCCGGCCTCCTTCATGCGCCTCTCTGTGTGTGCTGATTACAGCCGTCATAACATGAGTCGACATGACCGAATGCCACTGTCTCACACTTAAATACGAATAGAGCTTGAGCGAGACGCTATTAGATGAAGCGAACCGCCGAGCGCCCCCCGAGGCGGAATTCGCTAGTTCCCTAACCGCGAGTGTTCGAGGCGTTCTTCAACGTGGAGCGCAGTTGTTTCGGCTATGCGCCTGCAATAATATCACTGGGTCGGCGTCCACCTGAAGAACCTCCTGAAGAAGAGGACGTGTGTCATGTCAGCTCGGGTTCCGGAAATTCAGCGCGTTCCTGTTTGCCATGTCACGGCAACGCTCCCGGACGGCTCCGCCCCCCTTGCCATGTTGTCCTGGCAGGTCCGCCCAGTGGGAAAGCTTCGCCGACGCCCAATGGGTAAATACAGAATGGGTCTGGGTCACGGCGTGGTACACTCATGTTTCGCGACTTTCGTTCTGTTGGCAGGCGATAGCCTAAGCCGATTAGGCCCTCGTCCGAATTGGGGCTCGGGCACCGCGTCCAGTGGACGATGGATGGCAGCGTTGGGGCTGTCGTGGTTAGGGGGTTCGGGGGATCGGTGAGCTGGGCGCAGCTCTTCTCATTATATACCCTGACCAGATGGCGACAGCGGCTAGTGAGCTTTTTTGGAAGTTGGACATCTCGCCATCAGGCCGCGGTTCACTTAGGGAGGGCCGTGTCCTAGCGGAAACGTCTAATCCGTTTGGCGACCTAGGCGGACTAGAGAGGAACGCGGAAGGGCAAAACATCAGCATAAAGTCCTGAAGGGGACGTCAGCTGATTGTCGATGCCAGCCATGTTGGTTTCGGTCTGGCGACCGGGGCTTGTGCAACTCTCATTGGACCATGCGGCAGAGACGCGCAACAAAAAAAAGCACACGAAAAATACACCGGCATACAATTCGCTCTCGCTGGGTGCGTCGTCGCATGCGAAGCGTTCTTCATTAGGCAATCTGCTGAAGGCGAGGCGAGGCGCTTGACAACGAAACGAAAACAGGAGACGAGGTAATTTATGCAGGCCGGGCCCATCGGAGCCCGCCGCCATCCGTCAGGACGCGTCGAGTTTGCGCAGGATGGAAGACGTCCGCTATGAGATCGATCGTCTACATGGTCGGGTCGATGTCGCAGATCGCAGCTGATCACAAATCTACGATGGTTTTTCGTGTGTTAGCGTCAACTGACCACGAATAAGTATCGGTAGTTCAGCAGCGCCCAGTGCTTCGGCGTTGCTTCGACGGAGATGTCTGACAAGTCCATATTCACGCTGACCAGTTCTAGTTCGCTAGTCCTAGTTGGTACCTGATCGGAACCGTAGGCCCGTGCTGCGTTCTTTGACGTTCTCCTAAACGTGCACAGTTATTGGGACGTAGCCCATGGCTGACACCCCCAGCACGCAATCACTAATCACGTCTCCTATTCATGGCGGCCAGCAGAGCAAATGGAAGTTGCCACGTCCGAACGTCAGTGGCCCCCTTTTCTGAAGGAGGCGCAGTCCCCTCGAAAGGGAAGGCTGCTGGTTTAGCCAAAACACGCGAGACAATGCGAAAGAGGGTGAACGATTTGGCCGTGTTTTTTGTCATATCGTTGGTATAGCTGTTGATGTTCGTGTAGGTGGCATTGGGTATGTCGGCCTGTGTTAGTCGAATATCGTCTATCTGGTCCGGTCGAGATTATGTGAAAGGCAGCCGATTCACAAACGCGACAAAGATGTTCGGCATGCTGATTTTTTGTGCAATTTTCAGGAATGTTTGTGCATTTTTCCAAATATAACTCGCTGCTGCCCCTGTCGTATTGCGTGGTCTTCTTGCAGGAGGCTGTTCTCGCGGCGTATGCGGCTGGCGCGCGTCACTTCGGTGAAAACTACGTCCAGGAGCTGGTGTCAAAAGCAGGTGACGCGTCAGTTCTGGAGAAGTGTCCAGACCTCAAGTGGCATTACATCGGTACGTGACCGGCAACCGACGTTTTGCTGACTCTAGCCACGTTTGCTCTGTCCAAGGCGGGGAACTTTCGCCTGAAGGGAAGAATAACGACGAGAAGTTGCTTCGTTATAGCTAGAACTAGATACATCGAGAAAACGAAATGCTCCAGAGTTGGCTATGGGACTATCAGCCACTTTCACACTGAATGAGCTAGGAATTTTCACAGCCTGCATGGGCAAAGCATTTCAACCGCAAAATCACTCTTCCGAACCACTGATTTGAGCAAGCATTAGCTACGCACTAGGACGACAGACGAATCTTTCGAAGAAAGCGGGGTTCTCATTGAGTTTTCATACGACCGGTGCCCTGGTAAAGTAGCGTCGTTGGTTTTCTCCTGGCGATTGCATGGCAATGCAAGACCATGACACCGCCATCGAGCGCCGTACAATCATCCCCCAGAGTCCGAGGCCTTCGGAAGCTTTCGACCTTTCGGCGTGGAAACGACTTCCTGGCGAAATGCACTACTAGCAAACGGCGGTGTTTTCGTAAACCGGTTCGCAAATGACCTAGATTTTTTCCGCGCACCGCCAGACGAGTCCACCGAACACGCGGAAAGGAACCTCAATCTCTCATAGTAACGTTCGATGTGGCCCACGGTCCCACTTCAGCTGTTTACTCACTCGACAAGGGCAGGTGGGCAACGCAAGGTGGGTGACGAACAGCTGCAGCCACCACCTGTCCACGGTCGGGTCAGGTTTACAGAAACGCGCGTTCATCATGGTATCATGATGGGGAAATAAACGGCACGGTCCGAGCTCACTATGGGTCGGACAGACGCTTCCGTACCCCCCGGCCCCCCCATAGAGAAGCACAAGAAAAGTTCCCGCCGTTGTTGACGGCCTTTGTCGTGCACGTATTACAATTGCGTTCCATGAATATGGCCGCATTTGTCGTGGGTGTGCGGGGCGAGGCTTATTTATAGCTGGCCTAGGGGCAAATAAGTTTTGTCGCCCCCGGGCTCTTGTGCCAGCCGAAAGTCACGCACCGCTAGAACAAATGCTAGAATTGTTTTAGTGGAACTATCCTGATCGGAGCAACTGCCTGGTGGTCCGTGTGGACGTTTTGCGCAAGATCTTGGAACGGAAACGGCGCCTGCCGGAAATATTACCTTCAAGAGAAAGGGTCACGTTGTAGGATAGCCTCCGGCACTGTTTGGATCCATTTTAATATGTTCTGGGTAGGCTATGGAACTATTGAATCGGCCAAACCTGAGTGCACTCCACGCACTGCGAATATTGATGAATCAAGAACATTGAAGAATGACAGTACTGAAAGTGTATAATGTTAAAAAATGTGCAAAAACTAGTGCAACTCTTGAATTGAACTCAGTCAAAAGCAATGACCTTCTGTTCAGTATTTCGCATTATTATTGCTGCCTACTAAAATATGTGTGCTAATTTGTAACATGTTTGCTTAACGTTGGCGTTGACCCTTATGATTAGGCCGACTTCAAAGTAAGAACGTGAGGAACCTTCTAAAGGCTCACGGCCTATGGGCGGTCGAGACCGTCACGTCGACCAAGCTGGCAGACCTCCTGAACTCGGCCTGGGAGAGCATCAAGCAGGACGAACCGTCTATAAAGCTCAACGTTATGGTTCAGGTGGATCAGAAATTTATTTGACATTTTTTGCCCCTAGCCTAGAGCCGTTACTGCTCATGCCTACTCGATGTATTCAGCTTCTACAGCGACTGCTCAGACATAGCAAAATGCAAAACATTAGACAGATTAGTAAACGTCTCAGAGGTTCCAAACTTTTGAGAACTATGACAGCTGACTGGGCAACACCCATGCCGTTCGCGTTCTCATAGGCTAGAAGGCGCTTTGCCCCATAGGAATTCGGTGCGATTTCGTCGTGACTGGTTGCACACAGTGAAAGAGTAAATGCAGACACTTCATATATGTCGACCGGCATAGAATTCATCTATCATTATAAATAGTTCAGTCGAGGGCTCATTCACTTGTATCGTCACTACTGTAGAGGTGTTTCTCCATCAAGGTCGCCAAAAGCACAGCAGTCCACTTCTCTAGCGGTTGGCCTGCTCGATGTCTTGATTAGGATATGTACGCATATATTTTCTTTATTAACCACTGGCAATTGGTTTCTCGAGAGAAATTTGCGTCAGTTTGTCGATTCCATAACGGTACCGTAGTCGACGTCCTCCGCAAGGCGTCTTGGACCGGCCGTGATTGGCGGTTAGGTGCCGACCCAAATCAGGTTTCCTTTCTCACAAAATTACTATTGTGTACGAGTAAACAGACGCTGGTTCACACGCGCGGCCTCTAAACCTACGACTATTTTGTGTTGGTGGTAACACCTAACCTTCATCAGGTGAACACTTCAGGAGAGGAGCAAAAAGGCGGAGTGGAGGTGTCCGAGGTGGTCGAAATCGCTCGCCACATAAAAGAGAAGTGTGCCCGTCTGAGCCTTTTAGGACTTATGACAATCGGGTTCGCCGGAGTACCATCTGGAACGGTAGGGCTTCCTCGAGTCTATTCAAGAGTAACTGGCCCGTGTTCACCGTACGTTGAAACGCCATAGCCAAATTGATGTCACCTTTATAGACTTATTTCAAAAAATTTCAAAAAAATTTCAAAAAAATTAACAATCATTTTAGGAATTTATTTCTCCATTCTACAAATTATCGAATATAAACAATCTCCCTTCACTATTGCAGATAGAATTTTCGGTTCAACATAGGTGCTAAACACAGTAGTTGTGTATTTATGTGTATTTATGTGTGTTTATGAGTGTTTATATGTACACGCCAAAAGAGGCGTGTACATATAAACCGACCACTTACCCGACAGTGGCTTTACCGTTTCATCTCTCTCCCTTGTCCCTTGTCCATCTTGACTAGGGTTTCATCAATCATATCGATATTCAAGTTTCTCAGCACCATGTCTACTATTGTGATTTGTAACCTCTTTAAGATTAGTTGACTTTGCGCGGGTGACCTGTCTTAGCGATAGTTAGCGGCAATACAGGGCCGCCATTGTGGACGCACGAACATTGCCAACAGCCTGTCTGGATAGTCTACATTTCCGAATAGCGTTCATCTAACCGTAGGCCGACCATTATAGCTACGCAGAGAGAAAACCCACCAGGCTGTCGACAGAGATCATGGGCTGATATTTCAACAAATGTCCAAACAAAACCTTCCCAGGAGAATCCTGATTTCGCCTGTCTCCTCAAGTGCCGAAACCTGGTCGCCGAAGCGCTCGGCGTCAGCTCCGACGCGCTCGAGCTCTCGATGGGCATGAGTGCCGACTTCGAACAGGCTATCGCCCAGGGATCGACCAATGTTCGGGTAGGAAGTACGATCTTCGGTGAGAGAGACTACCAGAAGTAGAAGAACGACTAGGCGCGCCCAGAGACATCCCAGCCCAGAGAAAGTCGCCTAGCCCAAACGCCGGACGGCCTCACGTTCGGACGCTCGCGTATCCTGAGCTTATCATCATGTCACGGCAGATGTCGTCTAGAATGGTGTAGATGTATCCATTGCTACACTCGGATGCTGTCCACGGTGGCATCTGCGTGCAGCAAACGTCTTCCAGAAAAAAAAGTATTCGCCTGCTCGCCGACGAGAGCCTTCGAGGGGAAAGATGTGCCGGGCTCAACTACATACATTTTATTCCGTTGGTTTGAATTGTCTATAAATCGCTGCACTCAGCTACGACGCAACGATGAGTCGATCAATCATGTTGGAAATTGTTTTTCTTGCCTTTCGTTGCTCGTTAGGTAGTGTGCATTTCGGTTTAGGTAGTCGCTGTTAGGTGCAGCAGCTTAACCGTAATAAGGTGTGCTCACCTTTTCGTCGTTACACATGCACATGGACCATACTTGACTCGTTTGGTTTGATTTTTTCCAGTTTTCCCATGACACATCGTACTCGGTACTATGTTAGCGTCACCAGCGATTTTCCCTATTCGATTAACGATCATAATAGTCGATTACTCTTGTATCATGTAGCATCTGGCATAAAATAAACATTCGAATAAATGTCACGCAAACAGTCACTAACAGTGACCGATGCATAAACGAGTCGGCGGTGTCTTCAAACATCGCTTCGACCGACAACATCGTAAAGTCGGCCAACTAATGGCCATTTTGCAATACGAAAATACTGCGAACGGTCATCGGTTGCGGTAGAGTCGACTATCCAAGTGAACGTTAACGTGTTATAGATGTCTCTGTACTTCGACAACTGGTTTTTCACGCGGCGGATGGCAGATAGCAGAGTGAGAAAGATAGAAATTTAAGTTTGGAACTAATCGATTCGGGAAGAGCGTAATGGAAACGAAGAGTGAAGCTTTGGATACACGTCAAGCGCGTCGTGATCGGCGATTGACGTGAAGCGAACGTAACTGTACGGGACGCTGACTGATCATTGTTTTCAACGCAACCGTTTTATCGTCACCGTCTACTGGCACAAAGGCACGAAATCGATCAACGGACGTCCCCAGCTCACCGAGCATATCTCTGAACGTCGTCGAGTGTGGGGGGTCGATGCTCCGGTCGTCCGTACCTGTCATCTCAATAGCAGGACACCTGGTACGGCCTTCACACTCGCCTATAGTGCACTTACCCCTTTTCCAACTATAACAGCTTCCCGGAGGGGAAAAATACTTTACGATAGTACTATAGCCATGTCAATGCCTGCCGTCAGCGATTGACAGCGCTGCGAGCAGTGGACATCGGCTAGTCCGCCGATATGTCAACGCAAATTATGCAGATCTCATCCATTTTGCATGACCAGCCAGCTTCCAGCGGCTCGGGCCGGGGGGAACTCGGCCAGACCGTTCCAGCTAATCGGACATATATCACCATACGAGCGTACGCCGTTTCTTAGTGGAAGTCCATCGACGTGCAGAACCGCTCGGAAGGAGTCGTCGTCTTTTCAATAATTGAGTACCAACGACTCGTTCCTACCCGTCGTGCGGGTCACGTCTCTTCGGCGCATTGCTTTACTGACGATTGTTGTTTTATTATTATTATTATTGTTGTTGTTGTTGTTGTGAATCTCAAAGAAGCCAGAGGCTGTAGAACCGTTGAGTGGGTTTGTTGTATGCGTTAGAAACGTTGACCTGACCAATCTGCTCGATAGTGATTGCCTTTAAAGAGGCACTGCATTGAGGTTCTTATGTCTGTAGTCGTATTACAGAAAACCCGTGAAGAGAGCGACGGTTAGAATAAACATAGAAGCATATACTGGCCTTACGGTAAAATTAAATCGCATATAATACAAAATCTTTACATACATTGCCTACGTCGCGTTTACAAAACATAGCAAAACAGTCGAATTCGAGAAGTATGCAAAAGCTACGCTATAGATTTTTCCTTCGCTCCTTTGTAGCTAGACGATGATGTCAAGGACCCATGAATTCAGCACGAACTTGCGTAAAACCGAGCCCGTGTCGAACATGATCTGAGTTTGCATTGACAACAACACCTTTCCCGAGGCAAAAGGGGTCGTCCGAACTTCTATATTCACTAGACAGTTTATTCGACAAACGGGACATGCAAAGATCTTCAGCAGACGCGGAAGGTCCGCTGCATAACTGGCAACGTAGGTCTATGTATCACTACGAAGCATCGCGACTGCTTGCGAATATCATCCGAAATGTCTCTTAGGTAAGTCTTGAGGGAGATTTCACATGCGCTAGCACAAACTCGTTGAAACGGAGAAATCAAGACAACGGTGTATTCCTCGACAAGCAGTTCAAGCTGTAAACATTTCGAAATCTTCGGCTGCTTATACGGTTGCCGTTGTTTATGTTGACGACTGAACGAAGACCTGATTTGGGTTCGCTCGGCGTGACGAAACGGACCACAGATCCCATTGTCAATTTGGATGGGGCTCCGTCCATCTGTCGAACGAGTGTTCCGCCATGATTGAAGCTACGCTCATGAAGCGCCGTCTCGTCCAAAGTCTCGATACAAATTGAAGAACTACCCACGAACAGCGGCCTTCCACCAACAAATCAGCGGAAAACAACGTCGAAAAATCATACCCAGCAGCCTTCAGCCCTGGAGAGGTTACGGATCCCCGAAGGTCCACGGCCCGAACGGCCGGCTCGATGGGGAAACCTCTCTCAATTGGCCGACCGACTCGGCGGCGGCGGCAGCAGCAGCTCTTCCAATAAAGTCGAGTTTAGCACGAGGAGGCGTGGCCGACCCCGGCATACGCCGACCCCCAGGGGCTTGCTTGAAGACCGGCCTGCTTCTCGCCACATGGGATCGCCCGGAGAAAAAGCCGAAATCGCGCGCTACTTTCCGGGAGCAGGGCCTCCCTGTTCCCTGACCAGCTTCGCCCCGCAACTATCGCTTGCTCCCCAATAACGAGGACGCTGTCTGGCAGCACACTCCCATTAATAACTAGTCCCGTCGAAAAGGCCCATCGCCGTTCGTCAACAGGGCGATGGTCAGCTGTTGACACGAACACGCCCGTGGCAAACGATGCCAAAACAGGAACGAACTCGTCAGTCTCACTATTCAGATCTCGTTATTCTATATTACATACAGCTAGTCACGTCGTTAGTCACTGGCTGACAGTCGCGTACGCTCCGAACGCGGAAGAGGCCGAGTTGTCCGTCATTTAACCTCGTAGAATCGCGCCAACGAAATTACAACCCCGGGACGGGCACCGCAGCAGCGCTAGTCTAGTTAAACTGCTATTGTTAGGTAGTAGTAAACTATCACAGTAAACTAGGCGAGTCGGTTTTTTCCTTTTTTTTCTTTATTTTGATTTTTTTCTTGTGGGACGAGGTATCCGAACAGATTCCTGCAACTCCTGGATCGGGGGAAGCGAATCGGGTGTCTTGTCGGGTTCGACTCCCGTACAAGCTTGGCCGAACCGTCACTGCCGTGACGGATTTCACACTGAACTCCTTCCGTTGCTGGAACATGATCTGACATCCTTAGCCGAGTAAGAGATGAAAGCGTTTTACGCGATTGGCCGAATGGTGGCTATTTCCATAACACAACCGTCGGCTTTAGCCTGTTCTGCGCGCGCACTGTCATTAGGGGCTGATTCTTTTTTTATACATGGGGAACATATTGAGAGAAGTGCAATTGTCAGATAGAGCGTATACTGGTGTTCACGTTCGTCAAGAGAGCCCCGCTCAGGCCCCTGAGTTAGGAAATAACCGCATCCCGAATGCTCTGTGAGAGCATAACCATTGGCCGTAGGCGGCCATAACGTTGCCAGCCTGAGGTCGACTCCTTGCAATGCGTTTAGGCCGGTCTCTATTGGAAGCTGATGTGCTTGGCTGACGGAGCAGTGGTCCTAGTTTACTTAACAGGTTCGCCTGGAAGGAACCGTTCGTTTGCTCCATGGGCATCGGCTCTGGGCTAACTGAAACGGCCTGGGGGAATTGACACGTAGCTCACATTTGCCCGGTGCTTCCCGGCCCCCGTAGCCTCAAGAAGTTCGCCGGGGCCGTTGCTCCCGAGTGTGTTAGGCCGGGCCTGCTCCACCAGCAGGCCATTCGTACGACCGACAGACTCGGACGCCGTCCAAAACGAAGACTGGACTGGAGTGACCCGGCAATCGGCTCTTATTGTTTACCAATGTCGTACCGAAAACCGGAGATATAACTATTTCGTTGGAGAAATACCCTTGTATATAGCCATATCGAGTTATGGGCGTAATGAGAAAAGTTGTTCATTGTTGTAAAGCAGAATAGCAGCTCGCAATAAAGCGCCCAGAGCACAGCGACTAACCATTCGGTGGAAAAACATTTCTACAAACGTACATCTACAGGATAGGATACCTAAGAAATGTGTGACTGTAGCTGGCACTTCGGGTCCGAAGCTAAAATTTCAGATATCAATAAAAAGATCACTGTTGAAGGAAATTGCTGCTACGGATGTATGTAATTATTGTCGTACAGCCAGAATTTATGGCCTTCTCGAGTTATGTCTTAAATACTTTTCAGATGCTACACTTGGAATGTCGAAATCGTGGACCGATGTTCTCTGTTCTCTTAGTGCTGTTTCCTCATCGCTCCTCGTTCGCTTTTGTACAGATGTTTGTATCTTTTTTAGCCTATGCCAGGCTTTTACACAACCTAGCGTCGCCAAAGAGAAGTCGTACTGCGTTGAAGCATTTTCCGCAAAAACATCTCGTCAGCAAAAAAAGAGGACAGAAAATATAAAAATATTTTTCAGAGACCGCCTGGCCTCGCCAGAAGACGCTTGTCGAACTCAGGGCGACTTCCTCGTTTCGGACCAAGCTCCTTACCACCGTTCTTCCCTGCTGCCCTGCTAATACTTACGAACGGCGGAAATTAGATCTTTGAAGAAGATCTCACTTCCGCTGTCGAATCCTTCGAGGAAGTCTATCCATCCAGTCAATTCGATATTGCGCGGAACACCGTTAAGCAGCTAAATCCAAGGCGCTGGTCGCGAGTAGGCTAGGAAATCCGTCCTGCCGGTCTACAGAGTTTTATCGCTATTCGAACCGCGGTCGCCTAGCCGAAGCTGTTCGTAGGAGCTTCTTCTATGAGCCAGACGCCCCCGGCTCGTCGAGTAATACCACCACCGATGACGTAGGCCATTTCCTCGCAGATTTCCACCGATTCGCAGTGACTACTATCAACTATCATTGAGTTCTGCTTTCAATCGCCTACTATTAATTCGGGTTTATTGTCAAACGTTCGCGAAACAAATCCATTAACAACTTCCCCCACATCGGTCCTATCTCTCCATTCCCCTTCCATTCCCACTCTCTCATCTAGACAAGCGCTTTTCGCGTTTGGCAACTCAAGCGTCAGTCTCATTCCGTGCTATTTCGCACTGCTGAAATTGTCGGCGTACACATCTTACTGCAAACAAAGAGCTCTTTAAGGACTACGTCACGTTGTCCTATCGTCCTGTGCCCTCCCTGCCGGGCTGCCCGCCTCCCTGGCCGAGCCGCGAGCGCCGGTAACGACGAGCGGCGTGGCCCCGGGGGAGTTCTGGAGTCCGCTGTGAGATGATGAAATCGGTTTTTCAAGCTATCCGTCGTTTTGCGCTTTGCCCGTTTCTCGTAGTCTCGCCCACTAAATTGTGAACTCTGCGTTCCTCCGAGACAGCCGAAATTGACGGCGTTTCGTGCCGACGTCTTCGTCCTGAAGTGAAACTGGCGAATGCGTTCAAACGCGGCATTTTCTCGGCCGTCACATCAAACAAAAGTTGGGACGCGGGGGCAGTTTCCCCGCGATTACGCAATCGCCTGAGTGTACACGGGCGAGCGGGACTCTGTCGAAGACGGCTTTCTAACAAAGCAATATTGCGCTTATAGCCTATGCATTTGGCTAGGCTTTATCTCCTTTTTTGGTCTTCACGCCAGAGTACAACAGCTGGACCGAATCAATGTTGGGCGCGCGGGCCGTGGCCGCATTATTTGATATAAGCTATGAAGCTTGCAGGTGCTTCGTCGACAAGACGTATCGCCTCATCGTGTGTCGGACGCGTCCAACGGTTAAAAACTCGGAAAGGAGGAATGTAGTACCTATCAATTGTTCCACAGCAGGCAGGTCGCTATGGGGCTGTCCCGCGCAGGCATTCATGTCGTTTATCAACACCCCGCCAGCGGCACTGGCAATAACGGGCCACAAGTCGGAGATCGAATGTCCGAGGCTCCGAAGAAGCGTTTTTCTCTCCTCGGACGGACGATATTGCTGGACTCAGAGCCCGTCGAGGGTCCACTCATTCGGAGCCAGAGCTACGTTGGGCTCCGACCCGTCATCAATGAGTTCGGGTGACTCATGTTGATGGCCGCGCCTGTTTCGGTTCGTTCGGAGCTTTCTCAATATCGAACGGACGACCAGTGCCCCCGCATGCATCGCGCAAACCAACGGTCTCGGCTTTCGAATTCGTCGCTTCTGAGCTTGGTAGCGGTCCCTCTGAGCAACCAAAGATCGATATCAACGGACTGCGTTTACTCGGCCGCGCTTCCGCAAAAGGATTGACTCATCACTAGCCACGATGGCCACTGGCCTGCCGCGGTGGCCTGAACCGCCGAATAGCTGGCGGCACTTCAAATCCCGCGGGTCTACCAATGCTGCGTAGCCGTCGGATGCTGTGCATACGTGCGGTGCTCGAGCTAATGCGAAAGCACCACCGAATTCAACACGAGGACGGTCCCCAAACTGTATCAGCGCGCTCTAATTGCCGTCAAGCAGTAATCCCAGACAGATTCATAATTCTATGGGAGAAATACGTATAATCAATCGACAGCGATCATTGAGATGGCATCGCAATAGTTTTTCGTTTGTCGTACACGGTCGTCTAACGATTAAGCTCGTACGACGCTCGGTCTCCATTGAGTTACTCAAGAACAGCCTCGTAGGCAGGCGTCCATGAAGTGTTCAGTGGCCAACGGGTCTGGCACTGTCCGTGTATTGGAGCCAGCCTACCCGCGAGCGAATCACCCATCCCATATCCGTGGTGAGAACCGGCGAGTCTTCTTCGAGTGGATCTTGATAAATGCATATTTCGTTAGTTTTGGACCTACGAGGGAGGAATTCTGCCCGCTGGAGAAGAACACCCTCAAAACGCTTGCAACGCCCCGTCTCTTCATTGCATTTCAAGGCCGATGCAGTTCCAAATACGCAGAACCAACTACATGACATCATCCCTCGTAGAGGAAGCACGCCTAGATGGCCCTTCACCGTACGGACATTTGCTCTGTATCGACGATCTGTGTACGCCGGATGAATATTCGGGGAGACGATGATGGGCGTGCGATTGTGCTTGTGCGTAGGTGTAGCTGCATCGATGATGATGATATTCTCGAACCGGTAGATTGGCCTCTAGCCTGGACGGTCGTATCTTTTTCTCTGTCACATTGTACGCCCCAAACACACATTTAGCTCAATCAGGTTTTCTCGTATTTCATTGTACAGTTAGAAACGCACACACACACACACACACACACACACACACACACACACACACACA
>MNPL01020552.1:1104-12873 GCA_002081605.1 Tropilaelaps mercedesae
AATGGGGAAGTTTATAGATTTAGCAGACATATACTTACTCGTGAGTGCTGAAATCGGCTTCGCAAGTGTGACACCGAACGCGTGAGTAGAAGCGATCCCGATCACCTTCGTCTGAACGAGAAACCCGCCAAGGACGTCCATAGAACAAAACCGTTAGTGAGAGATACAAATTAGCCATAAACGACTGAGTCGTCCTTTACTGAAGTTTACTCACGAAGCACAGATCACCATAGAGGCGTATACATGTCGGCACTTACGCGACACGAATGGCAATCGAAATTAAATCAGTGTTGTGCAAAATGTTAAGTTATTGAGTCTAATTGCACCTCGACGACGAAAAAAGGCGAAGTTTCGTTACGCAAACTTCAATCGTGGTTTGGGGGTTCGTTTTGGGCGCTGTCGACGTACGCGTCTTGCGACAATGTGACATATTAGAAGCGACGCCCAATATGCACATGGGCGAAGCGGACACAGACTTTTCGACAAACCTGGCCGTTTGCGTGCGACAAACAAAAATCTCGTGTCAGGCGTGGAAAACATGGCGAGTCTTCAACCGTGGAAGACGTCCTGCAGAAGGTTAGGTGAGGAAACGAACAGCCAAGCAGAGGTAGACGGGTAGGACTTCTGCGCAAAGACACAACTCGCACCCACTCAAACGCTAGCACACCTCACAAGCACATTTGCACCCTTCGAAGCAGCGGAGGACACTGTCGAGAACTGGCGTCTGCTGTGCCGAGATTTGTCAGCGATTTTGGTAGCGTCATTCGACGAAACTAGTCTAAAGGAACTCTTTTATGGAATGCTTACATTGACCATTCGCGAACTCCAGAAGGCCTGCTAGGATTAGGCCCAGCCTGTAACACCACATCGCAGCGGGTTCGCGACCGACCTCGGCGGCCATCACTGGTCTCTCTGCCAGCTTTTCGGACGGAATACCACCTCTGCCAAGTAGGGCTTCCCATCCCCAGGGACTCAGCGGGGTCTCACGAACTCCAAATCCGCCCCCATGGGGCAACTCCACCCAGCGCCATAAAGTGAGTGTTCGTCAGTTAAGTGCACCACCACCGTACCCAAACGTACGAATCAGACCCGCTTCGAGTCACAGGCACCTGACACGAACCATGGTGCCATCGGGTATCCTGCCAGGACACACCAACTATAAACAGGCGTGTCGTGGCAGGACCCGCCAACTGTAAGGAAGCCCTACCCTTGCGGCTGGTCAGAGATCAGCTAAAAACGACAGGTAAAGTTGATCTGAACGAAATGTTCCTGGCATATCTGGTTCGTGACACGAGCCTTTACACGTATGACGTGCGGAACTCGTCGACGCCAGAACAACGTTTCGCGTAGTTCCATACGGACAGGGTTCGGCTGTGCATTATAAACGCGTTCGTGGCGTCGAAGGGAATATCGGAGCGACAACAAGAGCTAGGAACCCTCCGAACGTGTTCAGACGTTCGCCGGACAGAGATCGGAGGCCGAACTTTGGTGCTAAGGCGTATGTTCGTCTATCGCTTTAGGGATGAGAGGTGGTACTGGAGTTTGTCTAATGTTGTTGAGCCATTCGGCTATCCAACGAACGATCCGAGTCTCGAATCCATACAGGCATGAGATCGAGAGGCGCCCCTAAGGATTGGACGGATAGATGAGAACAATCGATCCAATTTGGATAGCTGAACAGGTAATTCAACAGAGTGGAGGGAAGCATAACGTGGACAATTGACGTCCGATATTGTGAAGACATGGGCGGATGGTGGAGCTTCGAACTCGCAGCCAGATCTATTGGATTCTTTTTGGATCCTTCACGTCAGCTCCGCTAGTGTGGTCACCGTTGCCTGCCGGATATCCATGTGTTTTTTTGGACATTCATGCTTCAGTTGCCCCTCCGAAGATAAGGATCCACCTCAATTAAGGTAGATCTGTCCTTCACGCAGGTGGGTCCACACTCAATAGACGGGTAGAGACGCAAAAACCTGGCTGATCTACAGGTAACCTGTTCACCTGACACGCCGTTCGCATCAGCCTCGCAGATTATCAAATGTAAGCGAAGGCTTTAGCAAGACCCGCGACCACCATTGCAGGTAGACATCTCGGCCTGGGGGTCAGTCCGAGCAGAGCGACGCGAAATCTCTGAAATAAGCGAATGCAGCCCCCGCGCGGGGCCGGACACCGAAATCGCTCCCGGGAGACCTTTTGGCGAAGGCAATTTTAAAAAGATTGGCCCTCACGCGGCCTCCAGGCAACGCCGGGGGCGTGATTTAAGACACAGTCCGAGCTTCCACGTAATGACGTCAACGTACGAAGCGTGGCAGGACGCATCGCGGGACGCTTTTCGCCCTGTCCGCGGTTGGTATCTGTACGTGGACGTGTAGGCGATGCTAAAGCTCTCCCCGGAGAAATCAGAACGGCAACAACGGTGACCGTTGGGCACATGCAGCGAGTTGCTAAGGGTAATTGGGGTCCTTTGCTCGGATTCTCTGCTCTGTCTGGAACAGTGTGCCAGGAGTGTGCCTGGAATTCGGGTACTTCTTGCTGAGTTGTGCTGTTGTTCACCTGATAGTGTTCACAAAGCCAGTCAGGCGTTTGTTCGTCGAATGGCTGATTTAATTCGATGGGGTAGTTTGCATGGGAGCTGTCATAACGGACAAGTGCGAGAATCCGGATGCGCGATTTGGTCGAATCAGTTTTTAAAGGGCGTGTTCTCTGCATTGACAATCAACAGCGTAGCGATGGAATTTCACAAGAAAAAAGGTCAACTTGTCTTAGCAACAAGACAACAATCGGTTTAAAAACAGATGAGGTATAAGCGTGTTAGGTGAGTGTCAGCCGCGCACTTGGTACCTTCCGACTTTTCTATGCTAATGACGAACATTGATCGAAAAAAATTGCCATTAATCCTCGGCAGCCTTGCACTTATTGCCACGTAAGATGCAGCCTGACTAGACACAATTCGAAGTAGAATATCATCTAAAAAGAGATCGCGGGGTCAGTTAAAAATGACGGCTTGGAAGTAACGCCCGGCAGTCGAATTCGAAAATCATCTGAGTCGATCCCTAGAAGGCTTCTGTCAAGCCGATCGAGTACCAGCCGCTTGCACCGCAACTGGTCTAGTTAATTGCTAATTAAAGGAATAGAATTACGGGGTGTTACGTACGAAGAAGAGGTGTCGTCGTAGAACTTAATGGCAAATTCCACTCTGGCGTTACGGTTTCAGAGAATACTGTTGCTCAGATTATTCGACTGCGAGGAAAAACAATCCAATACAGGGAAGAAGACCACACAGGTGCTCGTGAGTGAAAGTGACAAATTTTGCGGTTGTCCACACAAGAGATCAACAGAGATTGAAAATGGAAAATGGCGAAGATGGAGCGAAAAACTTGGTTGAAGCTTTTTTAACAGTTTTGAACTGTTTTTTTCATTCGAATTTTGACATTATAGCGACTTTTTGGAGGCGCGTATGATTCGGATTTGTCCAATCATTTTTCGGTTGGCAATCTGAGGTTATAGTAATGTTTTTTTGGAACATCATGAATGTCGATTACAGTTATAATTTATAAATATGTTTCTGAGCTAATTTCAAGCATATCAAAACAATGCGAATAAGGCGTTTAATTCGAATAATAGCCGCATAATAGGAACTGTTCATCAAGAATGTTCATCAAGAACCATGCGTTTGTCGAATTTGTAGGCAAAAGTAAAAACACATTTTCGGGATGTTCTGAATGTACGTATTAATTTCGACATAGATTCGACGACTTGTTTAAAAATGTTCTTTTTCTGAAGCTCATTTTGAGCTCAGTGAAGGCGTAAAGCAACAAAACGGTAGTGCCTTTTACTAGGCAAACGACTCACGTGATTGGCGAACCTTGTGTATTTAACAAAGTGTGTTATACCTTATTTGTGTATTTTTTGTGTATTCTTTTGCATATTTTGTATCGTGTGTACTGTATCGTAGTTGTATCAACGAGCGTACTATTTTGAATTAATTACGTGGAGGTTTTCCATGGTCTGGATGCCGCAGTTTTGTTACCCTGCGCGTACATTGAAATCAATAAAGGCCCTAGAAAAAGACTACAATGTGTCATTCTTTTCGAAGGAACCAAACGAACAAGCTGTAGACGGCCCAAGTCCATGGCGTAATATATTAAAAACTCGTCGACAAGAATACAAAACAAATGTGAAACACAGTCACAGAATGAAGAAAAGTGTGTGAAGAAAATACAAGCAAATTCACTCCGTTCATAAGGGGCGTATTCAAACTCGCATAGTTTGGGAAGGAGATAATGCGTGTGCATTCGTTTTCCGATGCCTCACTGATCAGCTTGATATTGTCTCGAACTGAGAGAACGGGTGCGGTTCCTTTCTCTAGGTGGACCAGGCCGTCATTCCGTTAGAATGTTTGCCCTGACCCTCATGGGCGACTCAGTGTAGGAGTCGATATTCGTGTCTCTTCGACGCTCATGGAATCACGCACTACCTTCGGAAAGCATTTGGCCCGTCTTTCAAAGTGTCGGTTTCCTGGGCGACGTTGCCAGTCTGATCCAATATTTGGAACTGATTAGGCTGTTTTGTCGTACTTAGTTCCCATGTCGTACTCAGCATGGCTTCCACAACGCTGACCTAATGGTGGACCGTCACAGGCTATTTGCGTTCCACTAACGAGTCCAATATGACGAAGGCGACACGGGTAAAGCTCGAGATGAGGTTCTCAGCTGACGAGCGTGATTAGAAGATATCGGAATTGGTACAGTGAAGATAAATGGAAGACACTCGATGAGAGCTGTGAGCAGCGACAGGCTACAGAAGGAGGCTTGCGAGAACGTCACTGCAGACGAGAAGAAATTCGTAAGGACTATATTAACGAACCTCACGCCAGGAACGACATAACGGCCTCCTTTTGTTCCTCAACGGTCTGGCGGCAAAACACGTCCTTCCGTCGAAGGTCTCCGATACACACGTGACGACGATTGACAGAACTCTGAGACTTTGGCATCTGAAGGGAGATGTGCCGCCGCCATTTATCGAGGGAAGGTTTGACAGAACTTTAATGGCCGTGCAGACCAAAGCATGAGGTTATGAGAACCCTCTACCGACGGTTTTCCTGCGATGCGCCAGGACTGAGTACTTTAGGGCCTGCGCCAGACATATCTCCTTCCTAAGGGCCCTGCTAGGCAGTCGGAGTTCATGCGGTTCCTTTGAGACGATGTGCAAAAGGCAGGCCTCAGCCCAAATAATTTCAGCCGAATCGCAGATTCAATAGACAGAAACAAAATTGCCGATGATTCGCTGAACAAACGTTGCTGTACGGCCAAAGAGCGGACAGAGTGTCAATGTACTCGGGCGCTGAGCTATCTCGCACTCGTCGGATCTGTCGTTAGAGCCAGCAGTGAAGCAGAGAAGATCTGAACGGCTTCCGAGCTCAGCAAAACGAGAACCTCCAACCAAGATGACTTCGTCAAAATGCCCCCAAAACGGGCGAATATGCGCACCTGTCCCGCGAAATCAACGATGAAGTCATCAGGGAGCTGAGAGGACTATAGGAACGCTCGCTCGTTCCTACGTTGGGATAACGAAAAACGATGACACACAAACGACGGCTGAACGGTTCCTGGCCTTCGGTGGAATCGACGTCAAACTGTGGAATAACGAAAGCGAGAACGAGGTCATCAACGACTTTTCCAGGATGCTGGCGCAGGTAACCCTCTGGCTCCCTCTCATCAAAGGGGCAAAGAGTCGGGGCATTGTGAGGCTGTCCGTGTTGAGATCCGGCGAAGGCTGACCTTCACTAACCGCGTCTAACAGCTGGCCGACGAATGCTATATGACTGAGTAAACGCCTTTCTCACGGTCGTCGAGCTGACGAAACCTCCCGTGAAGAATATGCGGATTTGAACAGGCTGTCGGTATTCAGCCGGAACCTACGCGAACTCGAAAGGTAAGGGCTGGCAGAAAATAACTCAATTTTTCTGACAGTAAGCCACGACCTGGATAGCATTCACTGTTTTTTCGAGGAGGCGTTTCGAGGAGTGGCAGCAAATAGGGCCGGACTGTATAGGCATATGATGAGACTCACTTCGTCAGAAGGTTCCGCCAGAATCTGAAAAGCGCGATGCTATCGTGTTTGGCCTGATGTCGCAGGATATTGTGATGCTGTTGGCCGTCGTTAAAGAGCTGAAACCGGACGTCCGGCCGCCGTACGACACCGACCCGCCATTAGGAATCATGTGTACATCACTGCAGATCATTTTTTCAGAGATTTTAAGAGGCTAGCCGGCTAACGGGCCGCCGATCGGGGCAATGTGCAGCACTTCTCGCAGTTCATGACCCAACGATACAAAAAGCTGCTTCGCAGCTTTATGACACTGTCGGATCATGGATACATCTCGGATAAGCGATGGGGACCTGGTCAGAGCCATCGTCACAAGAGTAAGCAACATATTCATGTGAAAGGCTACGTCTCCAGGATCGGGACAGCGCGAGCCCCTTAATGATCCCTCCGTTGGTAATCGCAGCTTAAAGGGATTCGTCCTTGGCGGATGTCTCGCCGACATCGTTTGCTCATGAGAACTAAATGGAGGTTGCGAGCTACGAACAGCCTTGGCCGTTTCGAAATAAGATGAATGAAGGATCTTTCGCGAATTCCTAGGGCAGACAGCCGGGTTTGGTGTGGCGACGAAGGAAATAAACAAAGTTATGCAACGTTTTGGGTGTATTATGTTATTTACATGAGATAAAAACGGGATGAAAGGCTCTTTTTGTGATGGGCAAAACATCTACCTCGTTTGTTTTGCTTATCCATCTAGCATAAAGTGAAATACAAACCAGCTTTTCCCATAGCTCGCGTGCTATTCATAGCACTACGACCCATTTTACGGAGCTCAATTTTTGGGCGGAATCTTCCACATAACCTAGGTTTCCCTCCTTCTACATTGTTATCGGCCTTGGCTACACTTTACAGCTCGGCCCAGTGGGCAGTGCACTTAATAATCACCGATTACAACTCTACTGTCAGCTCCTGCACATCGTTATGAGGATTCCCGCGTAGATAACAAGGCGCGTTTCGCTCGTCGTCGCTCAGACTCGGCCTTGCAGTCTGTGTTGATAAGGCCGACGTCGTCGGTCTTCCCGTTCGTCCCTGGAAGCCGCGCTGCTATGCAAGTCCAACGAATAAAAACCATAATTATATCCCAAATGGGAGTTCGACGATAGCAAGCTGATCTGACGAAGGCCAAAAACGACAATGGCAGGACTCTTGCCGCTGGTGACTGTGCGTGGCGGGCGCTGGGACACCGCAAGTGGCGACGTGGCTGCCATATTCGTCGCAGGTTTTTGTTGTCTCAACTCGGGCCTTCGTCGATGGGGTTCATTAGACAGGACCAGGGATCCAAAGGCGGCTAAAGGCCCAGGAGGCCTGACGAGTCGAAAAACTGAGGAGATGGCAAGGCAACGAGAGATGCATACGACGGACGACTCGGAACTAGAACGGGGTAAAATAGGTCAGAATGCAGGAACCGGATCTGACGCATTACGAAGGTCAGTGAAAGTCAATTGCGGACACAACGAATAGGACTCGTAGCCGGTACAGAGAATAAAGGCGGGTTCTGCAGAGTCTCCAACTGCGCACCTGGATTGGGAAACACAAAGTTGATACTGGAACATGATTCAAGTCACATCGATAATAACGCTAACGTGAAAGCGGGGCGTTTTTTGAGTTAAGAAGCTATGCCATTTTCGGAAGAGCGTGACCTCGTATCGCCTACGATATTTAGCACTATCAATGCTGATGGAACGCTAGATGAAGTGAAGATCTTTCCTAGATGGAATTTTTCTGGCGATTTTTTTTCGGTATCCGCACTAGCTTCGGACATAAGACCTCGTCATGTTCAGATATAGTAGCTAGATTAACGTTGGCAGCGTGCCTTACGTGAGGTAGGCTTGCCAAGGCCAACTGACTGGGAAATGTCATCAAATGTAGTGGTAGTTTCGACTGTCACGTCATAGGACAAGGGGACGTTCTGTAGGAAGATTGGGCTAGCCCATCCGTCGTATGGTTTTCGCATCGGTTCATATGATGATGCCCGTACATATAGACAGTGGACTTGAACCCCTGCACCTCCTGCGATATGTCCTGCGATAGCAGGACGCCAGGCCACGAGAGGCATGGTGGGCTGGCGTAAAAATGTGCGCGCCCTCAAGACATCTAATCAACTTATGTCGTCGAGCTGATCAGTATGGACGATGAAATATTTTCCAGGACGTCCACGGACGTTAATCTTCGCGGTTAAGTTTATTGAGCTTCGTGTGATGACATCTACATGAGTCACGAGGCGTGCATAGGCTTTTTATTTGTTCTACGGTGTCGAATTCGAATGTCAGTTTATTATTATTAGTTGTCTGACTTATTATTTCGCTACCATTAGCCTTTGTGTCCAAAACCAAAGGTCAACTTTGGGCGTATTGAGCAGTCCGGCCTGCCCATTCGAAAGTTTGGCAGGCAACTAACCTCAAGCTCGATATCACATCGACATAGCGATCTCCGCCGTTATCAACCGTCAGGCGGGGGGTTCATAATCACCTAATCAAACCGTTTCCATCCATTTGCGCCAGTCATCAATATCCAACGCCCACCGATGTTCTCACAGCGTCTTCAGCCGGCAGCCTGAGGCGTGACAACCTTGATGAAACTCCCACTGTTGGTCGAAAGTGTCTATGTTTTTGCGGACAGAAACGAACGACGGGTTCGCTCTTCATCGAGGTCCACAAAGGCTAATGCAGAGACAACTCGTCGTGAAGGGGAAGATTTTCGCATCGGTTGTCCGACCAGAAAGGCCTGTTCAACAGGTCGGTAGGAAGTTCATCGGGAGTCTTTCATCCGAAATCGATTTGTTGGTCCTTCGACCCAGTGGAGACCGTTTCGTGTCGACGTTGTGAGTTTTTTTCGCTTTGTTAGACAAAACAGAAAATAGGAACTGCGTACAAAATTAATGTGTGCAGATGCGAAGAATTAATGCGGAGAAAGTCGCTATATATAACAGTGAACTATTCTGTATATCATGTGTATATATATATATATATATGTAGGGTCCAAAAAGGTACTTCAAGTCCGCACACCCTTTTTTCTGTCGACATTCTACAATAGAATGGCCGATTAAACCCGTGTGGTATCGTAGTAATATTTTGAATCACGCGTCTATATCAGATTCGAGCGATGAAGAAAGAAATAACGCCACCCTTTAGTGCTTAGCTAGTATAAACTAATTAGCCAAATTATCTGTCCCTATCATCCCGGCCTCGTCTACGAAGAAACATGACTAAAAAGTCGATGAAGTTCACTGCTTTGCATATTTAGACGTCCCCCTCGAGCCCGAATGCCCAGAAAAATGTCCCGACCTAGTTTTATCCCTTTTCCCGTTGCTCTTGCCGTCATATCCTATTCGGGCGGAGGGCAGGGAACGTCTCCGATGACAAAGAGACTTCCTGAAGCTTCCAACATGGCCTTCTTTCTCATATGAGCCGCCAGCAGCTCCGACCTTCTGATCATATGCGTCTCGCCATCAAGGTCACTGGCTCCAGAGTTGTCAATAGCGGCCTTGATAGAAACGGGCGGTCAAGCCAAACGGTGGCTGGGCTGCCCGGCTCACCTTCCCATCCTTTCCTCCCTTGCACAGCCAATGGCCTCTACCCTTTTGTCTCCGGTTTGTCATCGTTTATGTCCGATCTCTTCGATCTTCTGCGTGTGCGCGGCAATGAGGGGGCGGCAGGCATCGCCAGGAGTCGTGGGGTGCCACAGGACCAATACAATAGCGACGCCACGTTGGGAGAATAGCACGCGAGTGAGAACAAAGGCGACGTTCAACCCATCGAAGGGAAGCCATCGCGGTGCTACGTCCATTGCTGGCGGCCTGGACATCGTTTGTGACAACGCCGAAGAACGAAGGAGCCGGAACACCGATACGGACGGACGGGGAGGTGCCGTTAAACGGAGACGTCGTCGAAGGCCGCCGTCAATCGCCGAAGCTGACGGGTTGCGCTCAGCATCTTCAGAACCCCGTTCGCCGCCTCGCACATCCACAACCTCCAATCCCTTCCGATTGAAGATTTGCTCGATACCCCCTCTCGGAGAGATCCTCGCGGGGGCGTCCCGTCTGCTGCGATCAATGTGGCAGCTACCGGTTCACAAAAACGGTCCGTACATTTAAGCGAAAACCGGCCTACGAGAAGCTGGAACAGGCTGACGTCAGCCGCATAGAAGGTCAAAGAGGACAAATGTTTCTACGGTGCCTCTTCTACGGCGGACGTGTCTCTGCGCCGACGCATTTACGCGGCGTGGAGACGCGACCTCATCAGATGAATCGTCGTCGCCAACGAGAATCGCGTTGTTGAATCTTGTTGGCCGACGATCTTCTTCACAACACCCAATCTTGGTTGAGGTGCGTCAACGCCGCTGCGCCGAGGGCGACCAACAACGAGTGCAATTGCGATTCTCACTCGTCAAAAGTAGCCTCGCGATGTGGCCTAGGAAAAGTGGCTCGATGAAATCGGCGAAATTCGAGCGCATTCGCTGGAATTCGAACCCGCAACCTTGAGACTGATCGACTAGGCAGAATTTCGCTGCTATCGGACGACCGAGTGGCGGGAAGAGGAGGTGAAAATCAAACGAGGGCGGATTAAATTTTGTCGTTGTTCTCCTACTCGGACCTGAAAGCTGTTCCTTGCGACCAAAGGAGCGGCCGGCCCGAATTTCAGAGCTGCAACAACCAACAGAGCTGAGACAGTTGCCCCTGATCCTGGTCCACCTCTCAGAGTATCAGAGCCGCTCGCAAGACGGAGAACCTTACGAGTGTCAATAGAAAATGGCCAAATTGAAAATGTCGATGCGTTGCAGTGGACGGACGCACAGCGGCGGACGATTTTCGACTGCTAAAGGAAACAATGAACGTAGAGCCTTGAATAGGACCTTGTCTGGCCTAACGGCTCGCTACGGTACACGTCGCCGCTTGACAGGCCATACACACGGCCACGAACATCCCTGAGCTCACCAGATCTCGGAGTGAACTCATCGACGTCAACTGTTCCGATCCGCGTAGGCGTTCAGGGAATGTGTTTAGCCCCTGATTGCGGCGGTCGGCCATGATTCGGTCGTAAGCCCCCGAAAACGTGATGGCCATACGGTCGTTATACGGCCAATCGCTCGAGACCGTCAAAGAGCCCCCGGCGAAGTGAACCGTCCAAGTGAACTCCTGCCGGTTGAAAAAGCCCTTCAGAATTTTTCCGAGTTTCCAATTCGGTTTCGCTTGGCGCCGATGAATGTCGATGCGATCGGCAAAGGCGGTCGGACCGTCTTCTCGCGTCGGCCTTGATCGGAGAACGTTGCTACGTGCATAGCCGTTCAATGGCCGCCGCGAGCAGTTGATGTAGTTCACGCGTTATGGCCGAATTGCGTTGTTACTGCGGCAGACATGAATGGGTCCGGATGAGGGAGAGATGAGAGTTGTCGGATGTTTCGTTTAATCCCTTCGCCTAGGCGTACAACTACCGCCGACGATGATCAGAGCGCGCCATTTCGTTCCAGTTCTAAGGGACCATTATCCTTCGGCTATTCTCGGCTCATCTTTCGGCCTAGATCTTCTTCTCTGTCCTGGCGGCAGGCGTCAGCCCCACCCACCCACCGATGTTCGACGCTGTTATGAACGACGCAGCTTTGTGGCAATGTCTGCGTACGCATCTATATACACACATATATACATATATATATATATATATATATATA
>MNPL01020561.1:1033-12581 GCA_002081605.1 Tropilaelaps mercedesae
GGCTCCGCCAAAAAAGGTTCGACAAAAGCGCGCGTTTTTTTTAGCAAACCAGCTTTGCTAAGCATCAAGAAAAGTGACTCAATTTATTTGAAAACTATTTCGAATGTTTCATTTGAGTCATTGGTGTGCCCCTGTATTGATATATTCTTTAATGCAGTTCTGCATTACTTCGTAAGACGGACCCCATATAAATGTAAATGTGCACAGGCGGGGATCGAACCCGTGCACCTACGTGTTTCCTCTAGTCGCGCGGCGTATACGAATGCACCAAGCCACCGAGCTCGACGCCACTGTATTGATGGATCATTTGTAAGTCGCTGATCGACACGCAAAGTGAGGCTCATACAAATTGTTTAATTTCTGCTTTGCCTGAGGCTGTATATGAAAGGCACATTGAAGTCGTTTAAAGTAATTCAAACACCTTCATTTAATTTACCTTCTTTGGTGATCCATAGACATGTCTTGATACAGCTGGAATCATATCAGCCTGTATTGCACCAAATGAATTTAAAAGATTTTGTAGTTGGTTTGGTTGAAGACCCAAATTAATACTGGGGATCACAGGCAAGAATGGCCTAGAATCAAAAACTCCAAATCCTTGTCGTTCATATCCGCTACGATAATCAAACGAGTCACCGGACGGCCTACCCGAGTGGAATACTCCAGCAAAACAAACATTGATATATCCAACTAGAATCACAAAAATGGCACGCAAAGAAATTGAATTCACCATAGCCCTCCCGTGGCGCGCTATGGACGTGCGGTAGTGAAATCCAAGCACCACTTCAGCGAATAACAACTGCTCCGAAGAGAGGGCTAAACCCTAGTGTGAGTGTAACGGGCTGGTAAGGGCTACATCAGTAGGAGAGGCAGCGGGTTAGTTTTGAAGCTCTATCCGATCTTCGACGCACTATGTATGATGTGGAAACGACAAATGTTTGCTTCTTCTCTTTAGCGCGTTCGTATCAGCCAAACGCATTTTAAATTACCTGAACTATTAAATGATACTTGAATATAATTTGGCCAAGCAAAAATTGGTTTTTGACAAATATATCTATATATTTCTGAAAGTTAATTAAGTGACAAATGATAATTTTTTTAACGGTTGTTTTTATGAATGGGCGTCAATTGAATTGTAAAAGAAGTAACTCTATTTTAAAAAAGAAACTAAAGTCTTTTTGTTTTCTCTGATGTTTCATCACATTGCAACATAAAACAAAGTGACTTGATTTTGAAATAGTGGAACCAACCAAGGTAGTGATCGTATTGCTCGAGTATCTTCATTCGGACGTCGTTGTCATACGGATGTTGATGCATATAAAAGCCAAGGAAGTGCCTTATAGTACCATCGTCATTTATAAAAACCGGGACTGAAGGTTTTCTTGCTAGTAAAACATAAACGGTTCCGTATCTTACGGTTCAGGCTGCGTCCTTGTGAAATTTTTCACAATTTTGTGCAGCAGTTAACTAAAAATGGCGACTAGCAACAACAACAGCATCATCAACAGCAACAACAACGACGGAGACGACGACGATGTGGTGAGTGTTGTTCAACAAAACAGGAATCCTTATGCAACTCATGTGCAGTCTACTAAGTCGGTCAAAAACAACTGATCTAGAATATCTGTTTGCAGACTGAAGTTCTCATCATTCCTGGTGTGGCCCCCATAAATAGTCATTCTCTCTGAGTTGTAGCACATTAGCTTCTGCCTGCGTTGCCTTAAATTATTACCTCTTTTCCCAAAAAGCCCTTTTCACATGGCTTCGTTTATCTTATAAATTTGTGGAAACGTGACAAAAATGTTTATATGAAAGTGATGATAATTATTATTATCGAGCAATAAAATTATAGTAGCCAAGCAGTTGTCAGATGCAGGTATGCGCTTCTGTCGTAAGCATCAATATTTCAAATAATTGGAAGCGAATTTCCAAGAACCTCTTACCTGGAGGATGGTGGTATCATAAATGCAAAAGATTCTAGAATTAATATTATTTTTAAAAAATAGAACTATAAAAATGAAGTGTGGTGCTGCAGGGTAGGCTGGTAAGGTGAAGTACAGGCTACTTAAGTAAAACTAAGAAATATCCTGAATTTAACAAAACTAAGTGTAGCATGCAGCTTATGGCCACAAATTAGCCGATTGCTCTAAGAATTGTTTTCTTTGGTAAATCCTGTGACAATTCGGTGCAGTTTTTTCAGGAAATCCTTTTTAGTAAGCATCCAACACACAAATAATAACAAAAACCGGAACAGTAATGATCGTCTTTCAACTCATGAGCATAATTTAAGTCACTGACTGCGTAATGGAGATTTGAAGATCAAGCACAACAAGAGCAAAATCATTAAAGTATAGCAAAATGAACAGGAACTATAAAGTTGACGACTGTCAAACACGCAAACTGTTGCCATTATTGTGCCAAAAATCCGGTCAAGTTGATACTCGATTAACCGACGTAAAGAGTTTTCCTGCGCTTTCCTTTTCCCGCCTGGCGTTCATAGCGGCGGCTGAAAATAGCAACGAAGTTTATCATTTAGATTTAATATTTCACATTTGGCTTATTCCTCATTATATAGTGTACTCCAAAAAACGCATTCTAGGGGTTGACGTCACCTTGAGGTGCGATCGCCTGGCCTCTTAATCGACATAGCGAGTCCAAAGTGTAGCCACTCTACTCGCTATGTGTTCGCATATTAAGTGTCAGATTCATTGTTATAGTCACATTAATAGCGTCTATGACGCAGGTAGCAGCATCAGGATGAACGCGGTGTCTTTAAAGTTTTACACGTTTACCCATATATAAATATTTAAATGAGAGAGAGAAAGAGAACAGACGTTTAGAGGTTGTTGCTGTCACCGTGAGACCATCTTCAGTCCTTAGAAGCTACTGTCATATAGGCGCTGCGAATTTGGACCGGTACTGCTGAAGCGATTGAGCAACTGAAGATGTTCCCCGATTTGCCACTTACCCAAAAGCGTCCCTCCTCACTTCAGAAGGTGTTGCCGTACGTTTTCACATAATAGTTGACTAAACCAGTGTTACCGGCTGTTGCCCGAGTATCATTGTTGAATCTTTATCGTAATTTGCGTTTACGTGTGTGAACTACAAAATAATACCATGCGATGTATTTTATACTTTTTGTTGCCAATAACTGTTGGTGTTTTTGTTGGTGCAACAGACGACCGCCAATAAAACGCCATCTCACGAGATATGTTAAACCGAAAAATCTTCTATCGACTTAGGATAACCACCCATCGAAGACAACGAGTGTTAGTTGATACTGTTCATTCGTCCAGTATAAGTGCATCGTACTTCTGCTTTATATTGCCATTGCTTCATTCTTCAGTAGTGCCTCAAACGTCATACCGAACTACTATTAGGTAGAGCAATGGAGGTTACCGTAAGTATGACCATGGAGTGCGAGGAGTGCGTTCAGTTACGGACGGCAACCACAGAGGACTGGAACATGGTAGCTCAGGCGTGAGCCCAGTAAGCCCAGTGTGATTTACTAATTTACTCTTTGATGATACCTTCTGTTGCTGAATTTTGCTCTTCTGTGGGATATAGTCTTATACACAGCGTTATTTCTATTTTGACGATTTTTAAAAGATCTTATTTCTTTGTGGCAGCTTTACGTTATAGATTAACCGTACTTAGTTGTCTTAGATGAACTGCCACTGTAACGAGGTGAGTAGGATGTCAACATATCAACTTCAATAAATTTGCTCCGAACTTTTTGAAACTTGATGGTTTCTTAAATTTGTCTCAGAATACAAAATGTCTCAGTGCATCTCAGTCCTCATATAGTTACATTTGGTTTGCCTGAAAATCGTTAATACTATCTGTTCGTTTGTTCAGCTAAGTATTCTCAATCCTAACGCAAACATAGCCAATGCTGAATCGGAGGTTCATTAATATAAAAAAAGCAAACATTTATTATATGTCGTTAAAAGGGCCATCAAGTACCAGGTGTACTGTGAGACAACTCAATATTTCGTAAAAGCGGTTTTTCGAAACCTTGGATCTAACTGGGCATTATCGGAAACGCTTCTTCCACAATGCTCAGTCTATTATTGTTTCCGCTTGGCCTTTCTGAAAGTTTCTTCCTTTATGTAAAATTTCAACTTCACGGGAGCAGCTATCTCTTGAAAACATATTCCAGTTGCAATCAATTCTCCCAATTTAAATTGGGAAAAATTCTAATTTTTTATCAGAAAAATTTAGTATTAGTTGCCACATCAAGCAAAAGACTTGAGTGCAACGATACATTTTTTGATATTGGAAAATTTGGTTATAAACATAACGGACTATGTTTTTCTGTTAGGTGGTAATCAAAGATCACTATGGACACCTCAGGCTTTCAGGTTATTCAGGCTTCCCATTCGACAAAGACTCTTGATGAAGGGGGTACAGTCATTTGCCACGAAAAATCGCTTGAAGGTATCGTCTTACCACAGAGAGATTTCGCAGATTACAGTGGATGTGAAAACTTCAATTTTCTTCCAGATTAGTATTGTTCCGCAGTGCTTCATTTTTGCAAACATGAACAGAAGAAGCTTAGTTTATCTGATGGCCCTATTCTATGGAAAAATCCTTTGTATTGTCCCC
Organism: Tropilaelaps mercedesae; assembly: GCA_002081605.1. Lineage (NCBI taxonomy): Eukaryota > Metazoa > Arthropoda > Arachnida > Mesostigmata > Laelapidae > Tropilaelaps > Tropilaelaps mercedesae. The sequence continues at coordinate 5,642 of MNPL01020561.1, forward strand.
GCCAGTAGTGTTATAAGGCCACCAGAAAAGTGCGTGCATGTACATTTTCGTAATCCATACTTAATTTCTTAAGGACACTTGCCGTTTATTTTTCGAGGCCGTTTTCACATTATTTCAATCATCTTAAATACATGAAGCTTATAAAGATATGTGTCATATACACAGTATAAGCATGAATAAATGTCAAACCCAGGCGACCGAATTACATAGCTAGCAAAATACTTTCTGAAATTTAATGTCTACAAGAAATTTTTGTATTTTATCTTATATATATATAGTTGACAACTTGTTGCTTGTCGTTTCTCGCCTTTCTAGATGATTTCATTTCGTCAGAAAAATTATAACATTTGTCAACTTTGACTTACGAAATCTACAGATCTAAGTAGGTTTGGGGTGCATTTTCCGAAAATAAAATTAAGGCTGATGTCAATAAACTGAAAGTAGTTATAGCAATATGGGTACCCAAAAATATGTGCCCCTATTAGTGTGCCATATCTGTTACTTATTTATTTCCCGAGATTTCATTTATAACACATAAGAATCTAAACGAAATGCCTAATCATCCTCTATAATTGAGCAGTGAACAAAAATGGCACTATGGCACTATGGCACTATGCTGCCATATTCTCCACACAATTACCCGCTAATAAGTCATAGAACACACATTACTGTGCTCCAAATAACAGCCAGCGAGACGTGCTAAATGTACCACGTAAATGTAAGCACGCTTTACTATGGGTAAGTTATGAATCCATTATCGTCATAATTATTACTGTTACTATTTGTGTCGGTAGTGATTTTTGTGCTGTAATATACATTGGTTCTGAAGAATTGGATGGGTCTTATGCAAAGCCAATCAACAAATTCAAAACAAAAACCAGAAGCAGGTGGATTGCTCGCTGGCAACCCAATAGTACTACTACGAATATTTACATAACGGTTAACTCGCGCATTAAAATCTTGTTAATTCTTATCTGGAGAGATATCATTGAACAACCTCACATTGTTTAATGACACATTTTGGATATATTAACTAATGATGTTGAGCGAATCCCATGACCGCAAAGGATGTGTAGAAAATAAATGAATCTTCGCCTATAAACCAAGGTATTTCTTGTTTAAGTTAAATTCGTTCATTATTGACCATCCTGCTACACGATAATCCAAGGCAACTTTCATCAAGAGTAACCAATGGACTGGTTTGGTGGTCTTAGCGACATGAATCAAAACGCATTCGTATTGTTTTTATATATCTAATGCCATTTACATTCTTATGTAGTTGCTTATTGGTTTGAGCCTGAACGTCTCATCGCGTCTAAATTGCCTAAAAAAATAGAATAAACGCGTCATGGCCCATTTAAATTGCCTATAATGTGCCAAAGTAAGAGGTGTTCTCTTAACTTTACACTAGCGGCATGGCGCACGTCTCTGATGCAAAAGCCATTTCAAGGCTAAGCGCTGCACTATTAGGGATTACATACAGTCTTTTTAGTGATGTGGCTTTTATTTTCTGGATTGGGTGCTTGCAATTTTCTTCATGACGTGATAAACATCTAAACAAATTTAATAAAATAGCACAAATTAAATGAGTCTCGATTGGTACACTCATCAGTTCCAAATCCCTTATACTTGTAGTCTACCCTGTTGCACCAAATTATAGTCTACAACACTAACCATCAACCTATTATACTATGGCGGCTTAAAACACCTCTCGAAAATTATATTTTAACATTCAAATGTGTTATACCTTTCTGTACATGGACCATTTTGGCTTCTGTTATTTTCCGCTGCAGATGTCCTAAATGGCATAGGTTTCTTAGGATTTGGCAAAGCATATGTATAACTTATTATTTCAAAATATAAGGCGCATGTGATTCTTCACCACCCTATCATGATGAACATTTAGGCGTTTGGTATATGTATGTATAACTAATTGACTATAAATTATGTTCAGAGGCTACTGCTAACTTCCTGAACTTCTAATTTGTAGATCCCACCATATGGCAATAACTATTTAGTGTATATTTGGTACGAATGGTCGCAAATACGATTGTGTTTAAAATAGTTATTAGCAGAATACCGGACTACTTAGAGAGTATAAAGGTTTCACATGTGTTATGTTTTATCTTTATTATTATGCTAGTAGCTAGTCCCTAAGATATTGTTTGAAGGTCTGATATGATATGGTGGTGCTGACGTTTTAGGTAGGTTATTCCTCGCAGCAGAGACGAGGCGTAGGCGCGGTGTAAACATTTCGGACTGTGGTAACGGGGGGCCGCCAGACGTCGAGGGCGCAAAACGTGGTGAGGGTACATTTTTAAAACTGGAGGTACGCCAGGCAATGAATAGTACAGAGGCCCGAGGCAGCTTTGCCCACTGCCTTGGTTGCCCTATCATCGACTGTAAGAAAGGCCGGCTGGGCTGCCCATAGAGTTCTCTCTTGCATTGACGGCACGAAGCTTATACGTACCGGAGAATACCCCGAAATGTAATCGGTCGTGTAACCCGTAATGCCGAGGATGCTATGGTGCCGGGTGGCGCTTGGCTGAAGGTGATTGTCACTCCGTTGCTGCGAAATTGTGTATAGAACTGACGTCCATTTTAGTATAACAACAATGACGAAAGAAACAAAAGAAAGCGCCAGTACCATACCGCTAGCGATGGGGCTCCCCACTCCACCTACAGTTGAAGACACGAGCAACCAGGCTTCTTCAGCGCTGCCCTTCAGAGCTAAACCAGGGATAGGTTTTGAAAATCGTCGAATGCTGCCTGGCCAATACGTCTGTAAGCGCAGATACTTGCTTCAGAGGGAATGTAGAACAGCTTCATTGAATAACCGACAAAAAAGGAAAAAATAAAAGCGGAACAATAACTACGTTATCAGAGATGTCACGGGAGCGACAAGTTGAAACCCTCAGCACCGACCCCTTGGGGAAAACCCAAACTGGAAGTAAAAACAGAGTGAAACGAGAAAAACGTATGACACTCATACATCTTCCGAACATGGAAGCCATGAAACTCCTGGCAAAGAGGTGCTTCAAGAAAAGATGGATCAATTGCCGAGTTAAGGAATGGTACGCCCCAATGGCGTGCTACAATTGCCGTAGATATGGGCACACTACCAAAGATTGTACAAAAAAAAAGAATAAGCTAAGACACCTGCTGTAGATGCGGGACCAAACGTGATATGTCGAAAGACTACAAGCCTGAAAAACCAAAGTGCCTGGTCTGCAAGCAGGGTGGACATCGGGCTAATTCAGTGGCATGTCCGGAACTCATCGTACAGTACCGGTAGACCCGTCCACTAAACCGAGCTCAGATAAAGAGACTCTGAGAGAGCCGCCAGCTGCAAAGCCATATACAGAACTGGCCAATAGGAGAAAAGGGTGCAACAGGCGCGGTTCCAAAGAAGCAATAGAGGAGGAATGGGTCAAAACAAATCAAGGAAGCCAACCCAAACCTGAAGTGGAAGAAGAGTTACGGATGGACAGGAAAGCATGGACGTACATGCAGTAGAGTTGGACTTTAAGAATAAAGCCCAATAAGATATTGCAATCTAAATAGGTGTTCAGCTGCTCATGATTTTCTGGAGCACACGGTTGTTTTTCTTGGAGTAGATATCTTCCCTATCTCAGAACTGAATAGGGCGGATGCCAAAACCAAAGGGTGGCTTACTGACGGAAGGGGTGATGCGGTTATTTGGGTGGTCACAAAATCGGCGGTCGTAGATGAATATGGATGCATCGATTGCGCAGCATGGATAAAATTTAAATGTAGAAACGCTATCTTCAGATGTTACCTCTCGCCAAACAGGCCGATTGGGGAATTTTGCACGGACGGTTTGACGAGGGAGATAGCGGAAATGAGCAGATGAAGAACAACCCTAGTAACGAGTGACTTTAATGGGAAAGCTTCAAAATGGGGCGCCACTAATTGGAAAAACTGAGGAAAGGAAGTTTGACTGGGCAGTCCTCAACGGATTTGTCGTAACAAATCAAAGGACTATACACACCTTTCAGAGGTCGACGGGACATAGGTCAATAGTTGACGTAACGATGATTTCTGAAAACGTGAGACTCGATAGCTGGAAGCTGTTAGGTGCAGTCGAGATCGTCAGCGATCACAAATATATCGAGTTCAATCTTAGCAAAGCGGAAGATGTCTTGGATATCCAGACGACTCCATCCCAGCCATACACTCGCTGTTAGGAAAAGATCGACGACAAGATTTCCAATCGGTAATCCGACGGATATTCGCAGGCGGCACTGTGACCACTGCCGGAAAGCTAATGCAGGCTACCCGAAAGGCATATAAGGCGGCATCGAAACGACCGGCTGGCGAAGAAAAAAGCCGAACACCGAAATACTGGTGGACGCGAGAAATTGTAGAGGTTAGGCGATGGTGTACACCATGTCGGAGGGTGTACTCAGGAGCAAGAACACAGTAAGTCGAGGAGGACTGCTAGCGGAAACTGGAGTAGCTCAGATCGGCTTGGAGGGGCCTTAAATGGCTCACAAGAAATAGTAAAGAGAGAGCCTGGAAGGCCTTGAGTAACGAGGTTGAAGTTAACCACTAAAACCAAAGGGGCTATTTTAGTCATCTTGCTCGACACTAGAAATACGTTCAACTCGATGCCGTAGAAGGTAATTAAGGACGCCCTCCAGGAGAAAGGAGTATTGCTATACCTGCAACGAATGATCGACAGCTATCTCAGTAATCGCTTGATTGCTTAGGGTACCGAAGGACTAGAAAAGCAAATGACCGCCAGTGTACCACAGGGTTTGGTCCCTGGACAAGTCCTGTGGAACATGGCGTATGACGGCTACTCCAGCTGGCTGACATCGGCTGGTATGCCGATGAGCTCGCATTAGTTTTAAGAGGTACGACGGCTGAAGATCTGGAGCAAAGAGCGTCAATGGCTATGATACCAGCCAGTCAATGGCTGGAAGAACACGAGCTACAGCTATCTAGTCATAAAACTGAAGCTGTGCTGCTCAAGGGGAGGAAAAAGATGACAAAACTGGTTATACGCCACAACGGTCACGTGTTAGGCGACACGGAAAGGACCATTAAATATATCGGCGTAGTTCTGGAGGAAGGTATGACCTTCGTGGAACATGTTCAGTGTTTTAATCAAGGCAGAGAAAGTAACAAATAACTTTGCACGAATTCTCTTCAGTGATTGATTTTATCGTGCTATACGCGGCACCGGCACGGAAGCCCACGGCTCTGCACGAGACGGTGAAAAAACTAGCACAAATGCCGCATTGGTATGGCATTTGTGCTGGCTAGAGCAACTTCATGGGAGAACGCCGTCGCTAAACACTCTAAAATCTGGAAACTCCAACATTGACGTACTGAAGAAGAGGTTGACTTGAACGAAGAAGGGCCTAAACCGAATTCAAGTGATGAAGGCTGGTAGACGAGGCGCCTAATTTCAGATCTACGCCGGTGGTACGAGCGCGGTCACGGCACGCGGTCTACCGCTTCGAAAAGCGGGCAACGAGGCTGCGAGAATACGGCCGACCATACGATGTTTGGGCGTATGTGCTTTGGAAATGAAGGGCGACAACTAGCAGATCACTTAAAGTGGAAGTGGTGAAGCCGGAGAACCCCGTGGAATTTATTCTCTGAGACGAACACAGTTGGAATGCAAGGGTCAAGGTGGCAGGAAGTATTTTGAGAGTCATGGAAACCTGGAAGGGCAGCGGAAGCACGAGCGTGGTCCCTAGTATATGCCTTAGGAAATAAATTTAAACCAAGCTGATGACTTATCGAAGAAGTGCATATAGCGTCCGAGCTCTAAGCCAGGGAATAATTCAAGATGTATATTTTATGGTTATATTTTAAACATAAACTTTCTACTAAGAGGTCTTCTCAATCGGCCTTTCAAAAAAAAACAAAAAAAATCTTGTGATCCTTTCTTTCGTGACTTGTGCAGTCCCATATATATACATATATATACAGATTAGGAAATTCATGGTTGAATCGAATACATATTCAATACATATTCAATTGGCCATGGTAATATTGCTTGCGCTTTAGAGGCGATTTATAATTATCTGCGGGCATTACTACCTGCACCAAGAAATGGTAATGATTTAGTGAGAAGAACCTCATGCATTTAAGCTGTCTGTAATAGATATGATTGACGTAAACAAAATTAAATATTTTTAACTTATGTGTCAAAGAAAATAACGTGTAAGAATACGACATCTGTTAAATCGTGATTGCTAACTCCCAACGACTTAAAAAATTTTCCAAATTATTTAAATAAAAACGTTTCAAAAGCTAAAGTACCATAGTAATTCGTCTTGATAAACCAATGACATGTTATCAAAGTTACCCTCTCGTCAGATTCATGCCAGTGCTGCTACAACAGTTAAGCAGCCAATATGGCTAATGGTCACTGGTTGCATCCTTAGGACTGGTAGCAATGAATAACTATATATATTACTCTTATGCAGTGCCATTAAATGTAAAGGATACAACGGGGCGTATGATAGTTTATCACCGAGATCACGCTGGTGTAACAATCCCGTTGAGCTTTCGTTAAGTCATCGATATTTTTTGTGTAACTTAAGGAAAAAAGCAGTTATATAGCCCGTTTTGCGCCGAAATTTTGAGAACGCACGAAAGGAATACTACCTACTTTTCTCATCTGCTCCTAAATATGCTGAAACAGCACTATTTCAGAAAGATTTTTGTGCGTGTTTTCGCATATTCAAAAAGGTTAAATGTTTTGTGTCATTTGTTAAATGACAATTCGATCTCAACGTTTTTGTCTTTAATCACATGCAATTCTATTTCTAGGTGGTACTTAAATGGCCGTTTTCTCTATAAGTTTGATTTTAGTATAAGAACGAATAAGAATAGCACAATAGTCTAACAATACCTCAACCCTGCTTGATTTTATATATATATATATATATATATATAT
>MNPL01020562.1:9989-21449 GCA_002081605.1 Tropilaelaps mercedesae
CGCGTCCCCTGAAAATCGCCACTGGGAAGCGAGCAGACGCTCAGCTCGCATCGTCCAATCTTCTGGGTCCTGGAACGAGAGTCTTTGGGGAGCTGACGGACACCGGTCTGCTCGCAGGAAAGTCATCATGGACAAACTTCACAGGCTGGTGAGAAGCGCCAAATTATCGGCTTCGAGCGAAGAACGGATTAAACTCAATAGGAACTTCACTGCTACGTCGTTAGATGGCACAGCGATGCGATCGACTGCGATATCCTCAGAGCATTCACTTCACAGTGAGGTACACTGTATTGAGGTAGTGAGTCTACTGCTACTCAGCGTAGCCAGGAGAGGTAACTACATCTGGGAACACAAGTTCCAGCAATTAAGTTCCACTGGGAGATGCCGCCCGGTGATGGCCGCCGCGCAAGATGGCGGCTACAGCGGAACCGAGACCTACATCGCAGAACGTATCATCAATACGTCGCGAACGCTCTTTGTTATCCAGTTCATTACGACGATGACTTCGGCGGCATAGATCGAGTGTCGGTGAAGACCAAATCCAAGCGGAACGATTTCTCCGTCTCGGATTGTTGCCGATCGCGACTAGGAAAGTTGCGATTTTGCGACGACGTTGTCTTCATGTTGTTGCTAGTCGTATGCTTCACACGATGACTAAATGGATTCTTTGCTTTCACTCACGAGTACACACTAAATGTAGTTGGAAAAAAAAACGAAGTTGGACACGAGTGTGTCCAACTTCTCCTAGCCTGGACGGCACCGACACGTGGCTTTGACAGGAGTGGACCCATCTAGTTATTGGTTCTGCTTGGCCTTTACAGCGATTTCCACCATCTGAGCCACAGCCCCGGGCCTATCGACAGCGGATGGACGTTGCCGGAACCGTTGTTGATTCCATTGTTGTTCCATTCCGTTGTTGTTGATCCGTATAGAGGGCGTGCAAGTAGAAGCCATATGAGCGTGTGTGTGTGTGTTGTTGCTACACAAGAAGAGAGTTGGGCATAAAAACGTACGCTAGCGTTTTTCCTATGGCCTTGCTGGTACTGTGAGGGCTACACGAATCAGCCATAGACGTACTGGTTCTCATCGGGCGGCCTGAGGTTTCAGGTGAAGCTCTCTCTCTCTCTCTCTCTCTCTCTTGGGTATTATACAGATGTTAGAGTGTTTACAGAACAAAAACAGCCACGTCCAATTATCCAACTCGTTTGTCCTCTCGTCTAGTGGCAATTGGCTGGCTTTTCGAGCGTTTTTCGCGCTTTCATCCGCCGGTTATCTGCTCTAATCGAATCGATGGACAAACCATAGACTTAGCCGGAATGACCAATCAAGGCAACAATCACAATTTAACAACATCAGCCCGAGTAGAAAACACGTTGGTGGCCTATTCGCGGTTTTCGTGTACGACATCGCGGTACCTTCCGGTAGTTGGACCTTTTTTTCTCTGTTGTTTACTCGAGTCTTCCTCTCCTTTGTTCAGCTGCTTTGACCCGCGTTCGTGAGGTACGACTCGCTAAAGAGGCCATTTCACGCGTATAATGCGGTTTTAATCGAGAATCATCGAGCAGGAGTAATAACAGCAAACGCGCAATCCACCTGAGACGGTCGGGCGCAACAACAGAATCGTCGAGCACTTGTCGACAACTCCCACGCCTAAGCAGTAGCCGAATCGCGCAGGAGGCGCGGCGGCCAGCTGTAAATCAACCGCCACAGTTACAATCGGATGACCGACCGGTCGCTTGACGGCGCGGCCACTCAGTCAGTCAGTCAGTCGACTAACGGTCGATCGGGGGGTTGGCTGAGGGGAGTGACTAAACGACTTCTTCAACGACGAAGATAGGGAAGCGATTCTCCACTCGTGGAGTTTGTGCTCCACCAGGACAGCGCAGTGGCAGGGGCGTTTTCTCTATCGCCTGAATCGATCACTGCTTCGTACGAGAGAAGAGGAACGCCAGCAATTTTATGGCCGCCACTTTCTCGCCGGTTGCTGCTGCTGCTGCTGCTGCTGTTTTATAACTAGCCGAAGTGCAGCAGCAGCAGCAGCATCGAACAATTCCAACTAAGTTAATGCGTACTCATGGTTCTGAGCCTCTGGGCGCCTTTTGGCGTTATCTTCGCCGGGACAGCGACGACGGTCGTGTGTTCCCTTGCGTGTGCTTGCTTCCGTTTGGTCTTTCGTTCGTTCGTGCTTGTTCTTAAGAGTGATAATAGGCTGCATGTGCGGTTATTGAGTGGGGACCAAATGCTAGGGGAGTATTTCTACTAATCAGCGGAAACGGCTACACGGCCCGAGTTCGCCTTGGGTGTCGCCGCGTCACTAAGAACAGGCGCGGTTTCGAGGGCAATGCCTTGAATCCCTCCCTGTTGATGACACGATACGATAGTGTCATAATTCGCAGCGATCACCACGACTATTTATGATAGCTGACTATTTATTAGCCTAATTATTGTAGTTCGGTTTCGAGGAACGTGCCCCGAAGCACTTCAGTGCTTCAGCGTGGGCCATACTGTGGAACTGTGGCGATGCTCGAAGTTTTCGCTAGAGAAGCACACGAGGGGGGGGCGATGTTCATACGCGACATCGATTCGTGGTTTTCTTCACGTTCTGAACGTCACGTTTGCACGTCTAGCGGTGCCCCTTGTCGTTCAGAGCGAACATTAGATACGTCGATGTTTTCCCGTTTCGGCACCACTTGAATATGACGATGGACGTAAACTTTCGTCAGCGAAATGCTTCATCGGACATTCTCTAGTGAGATATTCCAGCTACGAGATAGTTCAACCTTTTTTGAATCTCTGGGGTAACAAACCCGATTGTCGCAGTATCCCCGCCCTGCGCGGCGAAGGGGGCAAACATTGACGAGATATCTATGCGTCAAGATCTTCTTTCAGGCTGAATCGGGCCTACAACAAGTTGGAACGTTCCTGAAACTTAAGTATCAGCCAAGTGCTACTACACCCAGCCTGTGTCACGTTCCAAGCACGTTCAGGCTGTCGTCGCAAAGTTACAAGTTAGTTGGAAGCCTTACAACGAGACTGGAATAGTTGCGGGATCCATTTTCCTCTACCCTGCCGAGTTACCCATGCCGTTCATATGTTGTTCCCTATAAGCACATCTGCGTCGTGCGGCCTTTCTAAGCGCGAGATCAAACAACATTAAGTTAGTTAGCTCAGATGTGGCCAACTTAAGTTCGGTTTAGGGCACTGCGCAACGACCGAGTGGTGGCCTCCATAATGATGGAGGCAACACCTCTCTGAGTACGATTTTTAGCCACGTTGTTATTGTTACGAATACACTTGTAAATGTGATTGCAATCACGAAACAATCACGTTTACAAGCACAGCTCACGCTGCTCGGCAAACTCAGCTAACGAAGGGATGATTAGCGATTTCGGAAGCCAAATTATGACGCTGATGAGCGGCGGATCGCTGCAACATGACTGGATATCGTCATTATCGTCATCATCGTCATCATCATCATCATCGTGCTGTGCTTGTTCTTCGCGACTCGTACCGCGCCGCGCCGACATAATCACTTTTGTGGTGTCTATTCTTTATGAAAGCTGTTATTTCTACGTCTCCATCGTAGCGGTGTGATCATTTTTAGAGGTTATTATTCGTCTTAGAGTCAAGTAATATAATAGTATAATAATAATAATAATAATAACAATAATAATAATAATAATAATGCCTACCTTTCTGCGGCTCTACGCATCACTCGATGATGTTTACTGATCGCGTGTGTGCGTGTGTGTTATTGTAAACGGCTGTTTTTGTACTGCACTGTGCCATTCGACCACGGACCGACTTCAGATCCTTGCATGAACAGAGCAAGCGCTTCGTTTCGACGACACCAAGCTGACTTCAGCTGACGCTTCACATATTCGTCCGCTTAATTGCGCTCCAATTGGATGATATATTGAGGTCCACGGTGATGCGTCGCGTCCAACTCACAAACAGCCTTTGGCGCTTGTTCTCTCGGTCTCTCTCGCTCTCGGTCTCTCTCTCTATGATGTCTCTCTCTATCTCTGTTGCTCGCCAAGTGCAACAAAAGACGAAATGATCAAGAAACGGCAAAGGATGGAGTTCCGTTAACTGGCTGGTAGACTCCTCAATTTGCTGCTCAACCCCGTTGCTCTCTGTCATCAGCAGCTGCTTCGTCAGCCTTTCCCGAAACCGCAACTTAGGATGTGGCTGCCGATGCCCGGTCCACCTCATCTACCTCGTAGAGTACACGCAACCTCGGCGAAGAGCTTTCTTCTCACCTTTTGGTATTCGCACGACCGGTTCGAGTCATCTGCTACATCACTCAGCGAGTGACGTTGCCAACACTTCAGGCATTCGAACGTCCGGAGGAAAACAAGCACTTCACGCCACGATAGCCCTCGGCGCACTCGGCATACCTGAGTCGCACGACTACTTCAGAAGACGCTACGAAGTGGTAAAACGAACGAAAAAGAGAACGAAATGTCCAAGGACGATGCCAGCTGAGGACGCAGGTTGATTTGAGAGCGATTGCGCCGCCCGATCCGCCTGTGTCAATGTTTCGCGCTGAGGTCAGTTCGGTCGTTTTTCGCGCGAGATCTGCGCAAATCAGTGTCGCCATCGTCGAATCTGCGTGACAACCGTCATTAGCAAATTGGGTGCTCGACTTCGTTCGGCGAAGTGGCCTTGCGAATGACGGAGCTCCCGTTCCTCTATCAGGCCTGAGCAAAGCGACGAATAATGCGCGGCGCAACTGCTTCATCTGGATTGTTAGCCTGTTCCAGGACTTCGCACATGGCCCGTCGTCTTCTGGCCAGCAAAGCGAATAAATAGTTGTGATCTACACAACGGAAGATCGATTTCACTCGGGCGAGTATCCTACTCGGCGCACATCAACGTTACGAGCGCAATACGAGCGCAAGCGTCGGCCAGAATCGCCTGCCTGTCCAGAATCGACCGCCCGTCCAGCATCGCCAGTTCCTCCAATCATCCATCCATCCATCGTTCGCCGTACTTGGACAAGCCGCCGTTCAGGGGATACGAGCCACCTTCGGCCAGCAGTCATTTTGCGCATTGAGCCGAAAACCAAACGCCTAATGAGCAATTTAAGCGTGAAATTGGCTAAATTGGCCAGAACTGCCCTCTAGGGATGGGGCAGACGGCTTCGCTTACCAATCGATTGCCCTCAGATGATGCCACGAGATGAGACGTCGTACGGAGATGTACGCATGTCTGCTTGCTCAGAGAATCAGGAGTGACGACATACGTTCAGGACGTCGCTCCGCTCGATGCTCGTTCATGAAAGCGTTTTGTTGCTCGTTAAGTGATTGTTAATGAGACAACGGTTGACCAAAAAAACAAAACAAACAACAACGTTCTGCTTGAACAGTTCAACCTGTGTGTGTCGAGTTGGCCTAGTCAAGCCTAATAAACACGTGTACTTCTTTCTCGCTACTTCGCGAGGTCGTGTGCGCGACTTCGTGATTTGAGCTGGCTCTGAGCGTCTTTTTGTCAACTGTTAGCTTAGAAACTGTTAGAAAAGACGCCAAAACATTCTAGATCGAATGCCCCGTTGATGTTACACCTAAGCTGATTATCCAACGATCCGCCTCAGCCAACGGAGAATAATTAAGCTCCTGTTGCCCGTTCTATAGGCACAAATATATATATGTGTGTGTGTGCGTGTGTGTGTGTGTGTGTGTGTGTGTGTGTGTGTGTGTAAGCCACGCATGCCCCAGCGCGCATGGACGAGCCAAGAGAGCTCAAGCGTCGCTACTACGTATGCACGAGTACGTGGTAGGTGTGTACTTGTACCGTGTGAGTCTGAGATTTAGGCTATTTCCTGGCTGCTGCTGCTGCTGCTGCTGCTGCTGCTGCAAAGCGGCTCACGTTGTTAAGAATGCCCCTGTCCCAGCCGTAGATACAGTCCGACATAGTTCGAATGCCACGCACGACAAGTGGCCCATTCTAATTCCTGTTACTGCTGCTGCTGCTGCTGCTGCTGCTGCTGCTCCTGCTGCTGCTGCTGCTGCTGCTGCTGCTGTTGCTGCTGTTGCTGCTGCGTGGCGATACGCCCCCGTTGTCATACAATTCGCACTCATTCTTTACACCCCCGCCGGACCGTTGTGTTTAGCCACTGCGAATTCCGAGTCGCGGCGCGTCTCTCCAGGCGTTTTCTATTCCGCTTGCCCGTCCGCTCGCCGGGGCTGGAGAGTGCAAGTCTTTTTGTTGTGGTTCTCAGCGTCCTTGTGCTCCAGGGGGCATTCAGGGAGGGCAACGACAGGCTGGTCTGTGCCGTTGTTGACGGTCGTCCTATTGCGCCGCGCGTGGGAACGGCCTATCCATATCGACCTGCTGAAGGCACGACTTCGGAGGAGGGGGCTATGCCCCGTCGCTTGAAACTTTCGACAAATGGAATCCATGCCTGGTGCGGGGCAGCTCCAGCGTCCGTCGCAGTAGTCAGCGGAGCCAACGTTGGCCAACCGAATTCGCCCAATTGCTTCCAAATTACTCCAACTCGGTTCAGAGGCGCGGAATTTCGAAGAGCGTGCTGAGGCTGCGAAGACATGCACCGAACTGCCGGTCGGTCGGTCGGTCGGAACCTTCTAGTGGTCATCTCAGTCCCTTCCAGAGGCCACTCCATCGATACCCGGCATCGACCGACGTCGCTTAGTGGGAGATTCCCTTACGGCTGTTGCCAATTCGCGCGCTCAGAACACTTTTCGAGCTGTCATGACGACGCGTCACCGGGTGCGGTCGTCTCTTCGACACTCGATGTGGCGTTTCGCGACGAGCCACTGCACTCTCGCAGAAGCAGGCGATTTTCGCAGGCGCTCAGCGGGAACGTTTACAAGTTCGACGAAGACACTCCGAGTCCTCGGGCGGTCAGCCGAGCTTGGGTGAGGCTGCTTCGCCCGGCCGTGGTCGATGCAGGGCGCTGTGGGCCTGCTAACGGTCCGTATCGCGCAGATCTCGCATGGGCGACTGGAGTAGGGGGCATCTCGTCGAGAACGCCAACCCTGTCCTTCCAAAGTCACGAATCGCTGCTCTGATCGTGGGTGGCCTGCTTGAAGTCCGGCCTCGGTGCACGCATGATCACTGCGATAGGTAGGCCTCGTTGGCATATTTGCGTTTCACCTAGGATCGATTCGGTGGCGGCCGAAGGTGGCGATTTCGCTAAGGGCCAGACAACGACCTGTGGGAGACGTTCGGCGCCTCCTACGTCATCTAGGCCATAACCTTCACTCCGACCCCGAAAATTGGGGTAGTCTTACACAGCTACCCCGATCCCCCCACCGTTCGGTGCATTCGAGGAAACCTTGACGATCCGGCGTACCCACGGGCTGGCATGAGTCGATCGGCCTGGCTTGGCCTGACGATGACACTGTAAACCAAACAATTATAGATAGTTTGGCCTATTTCACATGTGGGTGTCGGGGTGCCGAGAACACGAAGGCATGTCGTCTTCATGTCGTCTTCACGTAACGGATCCGCTCCCCGTCGAGCTTCACCATGATGGCCGCCTTCGAATTGGACGCTTCCACTTGTACTCATGGCAGCCAGAGAAAAACGAAACGTACACCCAAATACGATGAAAGGACGTATGAATTCAACAGTACTGTACTGTTTTGAGTACTGTTTGCGTAGAGTTAGCATTGCAGCGTCATCGATTCAGACGGGACGTCGACTCGGCTCCAGCGTCGCGCCTTCCCGGCGATACGCAAGCTGTCGCGCAAGCTGGGCGGAGCGTACCACGACGTAAAGCTTCATTTGCCAAGCATGCGGGGGGGGCTCCGAACAAGTCTTGAACCAATAACGAAAGGCAATTAAGTGGCTTTGCCAAGGCGGCCAATAGCTGAGGGTCAGGCCAATTTTTGGGGGCGCCACTTTACGGCAAAAACTAACTAGTAAACTTATCTTTGTAGCATTTTTGTTGTAATCCAAATCGTAATTCGATTTCGTATCACGTCGGTCTAGCGGGGAAAAACGTACCGAGTCCGCTAAATGCTGATCGTGTAGTCTAATCTTCTATTTTCGCACATTTAAGATGCTCGTAGAGCACCAGGTACGAATCGGAACAACTTGTCCAGCCATTGTCAAATGTCCTTCGTCTTGTTGCGTAGAATAAATTCGAAATCGGTGCGCTCGTAGAATCTGTTGTGTTGCGCTAAAACCTGAACCTGTCGGCAATTAATGCGTCCCCCTATGAGAATGATTAAAAACATTGCTAGGCGCGTTTGAGTGAGTCTCTTTTTTGGCACTGAGAAAAATGGGAGCGGAGGAGCGCTGCGCCCAGATCGCAAAAATACATGCAAACAACAGACGATTAATTGATCGTGGGAGCCTCAGGGTGCATTTCCAACTGCAACCCTTTTTCTTGTACAATGAGCTGAGGGGGTTCACCGCCACGACAACCGAATACAACCACCTAACAGTTCCCGGAAGCCGATGGTGATGCAAATAGAAAAAATATATCGAATGCATCGAGCGTATACAACAGCAAAGTTTGCATCTGCAATAATCAGACTCGAACAACGGCTGTGCAGAGTTCTGTAACAGGCCCAATTAGAACAAAATGAAGATGCTGCTGCTGCTGCGTTCATCGACGTCGATTGAGGAGGGGTTTCAGTCGTCAAGGAAGAGCCGAAAGACGGGGATAAAATTGTAAATTCAAGCTGTTAGCGAGCGTGTGATCGGGCAAACAAATAAGCACCGACAAAAAGAGAAAGGCTTATCCAAACTGCGTCGAAGCGAACGCATTGCGTTCTCCAGGAGACGGGGGACGCACAGCGATCCGGGCGTTGTTTCAAGTGATCCCAATGGATAAGCAGGGCGTTTCGCTTGGGGTAGGAATTCCGTTTTTCGAGCGAGTCGAAATACATCGACGCGAAAGAGTTACGTGGTTTTGCTTAACATTCTAAGAACGGGCCGAAAGAAACGGGTTAGATGCGAAGGGTTACGACTCTTTGGTGGGTGAAAGCACTAAAAAGGTACGGCATTAGAGAGATCGATTGAAAAAACTGGTCTGTGGCTTGAGAAGGCTGTCTGAAAATAGGCCTTCGCTTGTTCTCTGAGTTTAGCCGAAATCTGAGGTTTGGCTCGGAAGGGTTCGTTAGGTAAGGTTAGGTCACAGGCAGACGTTCACGCTCACCAGCCTTCATATGACGCCTGTGCCCCCAGGATGTTCAGGGTACAAAACGGCTTTCAATTCAGGTGCCTCATGATGTCCGGGATTTCAAAGTAATTCCGCTCTTGGGGCTACGGTGGATTTGTTTAGATCTCCGCGACGGGAACGCATTACTTGGCGTGGATTGCCTTGATAACTCCGTCCTGGATATGAGTCCGTCCATGGTTTAGGATCTACTGCGAACCGTTTACAATAAAATACGTCAAACTTTCCAAAAGGTGTACATTCGATATCATTGTGGGAAGATGAAGCATTACAATATAATGTGCTTAATGAATTTCTGACCGGTTTTCGTTTACTTTATTATATTTTTTGGTTACTAGACGTGATCATATAGGTGACGGGCGATGATATGCTTTAGGCGACGAGGACCGAAGATCGCACGACATACGACTAACTCACGTTTCAGGTTTAGATGAAGTGAACTGCATTTGAGTACACCTCTGATTTCGAAGTGAGAACTCAGCTGGCAGGACACGTCGGGTGCATGCGTTCCCAACAGCACAATTAGAAGAAGCAAAACAAAAACAAATATGTATATATATATATATATTGGTTTGATATGGGCAAATTTATGGTGAGGAGCTAGGGTAAGTACACTGAATGAACAAACGTATCTCTCTGCCAATCGCTAGAGTACGCTAAAAAAAAAAAAAACACTAAAAAAACGACATATTTGTTTTCATGTCGGGGGGCAACGTGTACGGGTCAGAAGGGCTGTAGTTGGTCGAAGCAAGGTGGAGAGATCTTTGAGGAGGAGACCTTCGTCGAATTTTCGTCGATCATTACAGTGTAAAGGTGCTAGAGTTGTCCTGCGATGACATAGCGTTAGCCAGGGGCGACGCTTTCCTGTTCGGATCAACCTCTTGAGCTAAACGGATCACGGTATCTCTTTAGGTCACTTGTTCTCTAGGTCACATGTTCCGAATGCGCTGGTCAACATTATCTGCCTAGTTAATTTCGCCCGAGTTCATGTGCTTGTCATGTGCTCTACACGACCTCTATATGGCCGACCTCATTTGTAGCAGGTTACGACGAACACCATCACGCGATGACACCATACGATGACAAGTAATTATAAGATGAGATCTTCGAGCATGATCAACGTGGCCGAGGCGAAATGTCAAACCCATCTATTCTGTCCGAGGCTTGCAATACATAGCCTCCTTATTTCGCTCCGCGTCTCGGGTTTTGTCTGCGGCAAACGTCTACGTACAGGTCCCCGCCAGCCGTTCGTCATACTTCCAGTCGGGCCAGCGTGTTTGGCTGTTCTTCGGTGGGAGGCCAAATCCCATCCGTTGCCAACGTTATCTTCTCTGCCCTCCTGCTCTTCATCTCCCTTTCGCCTTGCGTCGTCAGCAACCGAGCTTTGAGCCAGTTCCCCTGGCCGAAATTATCGGCTAGAGGAACTGCCTACAGCCACCGCCATCTCGTTCTACTTTCGGGTGTTCAATTCCCTTATCCTCTCGCTCCCGCCCACTCTGTCATCGGAATGGGCGGGGCCTAGAAATCGCCTCGAGAGCTCCCTAGAACGTCCGAACAGAGCATCTTCTTCGGCCCTCATCCTACATGACATCATCCCTCATATTCGCTTGGCCTCATGCTTTCCGACCCCCCGAAATCCCAGTTCCATCCCCGACTGCCAGAAAGAATCTCTTCGCTTGCCCTGATCGGGAGAAGCCGTGCCATTTGCCGCGACTGCAACCGGCACAGCTGTCGTGCCATAGTCACAATGCCCCCAAGCTAGACGCCAGCCAGCACAGCCGGTGCACACACTGTGGAATTTCTATGTGCGCGATGAAAAGCGCGAACGAGAACAAGAAGAATGACGAGAGGACATGGCTGGGTGATCGTGTACACCCTATGGGCTGAACGCTGAGTACACCGGCATTGCCCAGATCGTAAGCCGCGG
Organism: Tropilaelaps mercedesae; assembly: GCA_002081605.1. Taxonomy (NCBI): domain Eukaryota; kingdom Metazoa; phylum Arthropoda; class Arachnida; order Mesostigmata; family Laelapidae; genus Tropilaelaps; species Tropilaelaps mercedesae. Next base: position 21,071 of record MNPL01020562.1, read on the forward strand.
CAAATACGAAGCCAGCCATTGTCGTTTCCGCCTCAGCGCGGTAGACCATAGCCAGCGTGTCAGACCCCTCGCTGTCTGCTTCTCTATTTCATTTTCCGCCGCCGCTTTCCTCAGAGGTGACCAGAACAGGCCGACTGGATGACACCCCCACGAAGTTTCAGTGCGATGTCCACCATCGCTTCGTAGCTCTACCGTCCCAGTGCGCATGTTGAAACTATTCGATCAAACTTCCATATGTGTAGCCTGCCAATGGATGCCCTAACGCGCGTCTCCTCATGAGGAATTCGCGATAGCGGGCAAGAATGCTGTCTCGATTGAAAACTACACACACACACATATATATATATATATATACACACATGTTGGTAGCTTTCTTCGG
>MNPL01020575.1:0-10090 GCA_002081605.1 Tropilaelaps mercedesae
TATATATATATATATATATATATATATATATATTTTTCGCTTCCCGGCTGTGCTACAAAAGCTTAGATCATGATTATTTCCAAATAAACTAATATCAACACTGATTAATGTTGATAACAAATTCGATCCTCGCCGATAGCCTGATTGGGCTTTATTTCACCCCGTTCACTGTGTTTAGCACTCAATCCAGCTATTTCTGGGACACGCTTGCTTATACATCGTCGTGCGATGCACCGGCACTGCGTCGCGGTTTACTATCCATCGTTTTTGACTGTTCTAGCAGCAAAAATAGGAAGACGGGGAACTACTGTACTTCCTTCTCACTCACATGCCGAATACGTAGTACCCACCTACGAACGTTGAGAGCTCCACAAATGGCAAACATGAGTGTTCCACTACCATTCCAGTCTGTAGGGTGGGCCAGTAGTACATTTATAGGGTTAATCGGATGGAAATTTCGTTGACGTCATGACTGACATCAGGTGATGATCAGCTGTGTTGCGGTTTTGTTCGATAGACGACCTCTAGCCTCTGATCCGGCCAAGGTCTACTGATTCGCACAATGGCTCGAAGCTATTCGCGGCAAAATCAGGCTTTTTTGCGCTGTTGTGTCGAGAGTACCTTCAATGGTGCGGTACTGGCGATCAGAGCAGTACTGCAGTGCAGTACTGCTGAAGACAATCGAAGTACCTGTCTCCAAGGTACAACTGTCTAGTAGGTGAATTGTCAAGTCGAACTAAATGCAATTATTCTAAATTGGTTTACTGAAGCTCTCTACGAAAGGACATTGTCACGCAGGATCTTTCCTTCATAACTATAAAGCTAAAGACTCGCTAAAAATTCGAAACTCGCTAAGGGCTTCGCGAGCCCTTAGCCAGTTTCGAATTCGTTTTCCAACGACAGTGTTCAATTCGGTCAATTGTTTCACGAAGATTGCGTAGCCGCATTACGCCAGCTTCATCGGTAGTCTTTGTCTGCGCATATGTATCTGTTGTCGGCCTTTAGCTTTCAAGGCCAACACACCTAGGCCGGCCTTGTCCTGAGCTTGTCCCTTTCTTCCCACATAGTGGTTCCGTCCTGTTAGATCGTAGGCGGAGCAACTGTATCGTCTCATCTGATCCAATATAATCTAATGAAATTCTGGTTAATTAGAGGCTGAGCGAATTCCCCGTTTGGCCATCTTGCACTGCTCTAGGGCAGGGTTGGTCTTGATCTTCCTCAGGCGCTTTTTGGGGATTACGGGCTCGAGACAGCGCCCAGACCAACCGGCTACACAAAGCTCTATCGGCATGAAATAAAACACTGTCTCCGTTTGGCGTTATCAACGAAGTAAAGACCACTGGTTCGGCGTGTTTGGCACGCGAAGGCGTTTGCCGAGGTGTTCCAGCCCTTTAGGCCATGCGCATGAGGAACGGGGGCACACGAACTCTGTTAGAAGTTCAGAAGTGGGAGCGTGGCCAACGCTAGACGAGAAGTCATCGACCATAATGGTCACCACAGCGGCCGATAAATCGATCGAGTGGTGGTGATTCGAAACTAATCTACTTGTGAAAAAGGCTATGGAAGGTTAAAGCCAACAGTTTTCGAACTTTGTCGTTGTGAAACTGCGAGCGTTTCTTGTTTGGCAGCCGGCGATAACGAAGGGGCGAAGCGGGAACATGCTGAAAAAGGGTGCCATGATTGTTCACTCGTGACCTTTCGGTTCGTCTCTAGGTGCGTCATGACGATTCTGTAAACGTCATTACGTGGCTCCATGCGTGGAATCGAGCCGACACGTCTTTTCCGTGATTCGTCGTGTTCTGCAAGCGGTGGGACGCTATTTCGACATTCCCGTTCGCGGCAAAAAGCGGCATGACCCGAACGGCGGCAGGAGCAGCAGCAAACGGCCAAATTTGAAACGAAAAATCACATGTCGAATAGGCTGCAGTGCCGCCAAGCTGTTCCGAGCAGTTCGGTGACTTCGATCGTCCACATTTGCCCGAAATAAGCGTTGGGCTCGTTCCAACGCAGGCCTGTCGAGCGGGAAGGTTCGCTAAGTAGCTGTGTAACGTGCAACGATAGTGGTCATAGCGGTGGTGCGTCGCTCGATTCTGTTATTACCGAACACTGCTTCTGATACCGTCGCGTGTTTGCGTCACGCCGTACGTCTAGGTAGGTGGTGGATGGGAGAATCTCTGTCGCCCGGGTTCCCTGTCGGGCCCAAGTGAATGAGTCACTCGTTCAAGGCTATGGGTCGTGTCCTGTTTGAGCATTAAGCAAGATGTTCTCCAAGGCTTCGTAATGCGACCGCCCGCGGGCGCTGTTATGTCCTGAATGGCTTCGTCGTTCCTCACGCACGCCGTAGCCGCCTTCTCATAGAGGGGCGAACGGCATATGCTTTAGAGTTTATACGCTAAGAAAGAGTAGCAATAAATGCTAGTTGGATGTGTGAGCGCGGACCTGCGTATGCTGCCTTTATTTGCGCCCATCGAGATGAACCGCCCGTTTGCCCGCCAATCTTGTGGGTTGTCGCTCGCTCGAGACTGCGTGTCGGATGGCCACCAGGGAGAGGGGTCTCCTCGTGTGCGGATTTCTTTTTTCTTTAGAGAAAGTGAAGAAAAAGAACAACAGAGTACGCCATGAGTACGGCTCTGGACAAGCGGCACGTAGTGGACGATGTTCTTGAGAGCCGGCCCAGTCGATCATCGGCTCGTTCGCGTCCCTTTTTCTTTGAAAGGAGATTATTTGTTGGTACTAAAGCTGAGACCCGAATAGCAGCAGCAGCAGCAGCAGCAAATACACGTCATACAAGCAGCAGTAGCAGCGCAGGTGTTGATTTTAGACGTGGAGAGTTCCTTGGACGGCATTTCCATTGCCGATTACCGACCGAGCGCGGAGCGTTAATCTCGATTCCACAGGAAGCACTCGACGAGTTCGGCTTTGCCTACATTGGAAGCTATTTCTCGCAGAATCGCGCCAGTCTCATGCCGCTACGTGATGCGGCGTTCAGTGAACGCTACTGAAAGAGACGTCCTGAAGAGCCATGCGGGAAGAGGTTTTCTGAGCCGCGGATAGAAGCGGAGGAGGAAGGGAGGAACGACCCGAGAGAGGCTGCACATTCGTCAGCAGTGGCGCCTCCAATTTCGTTCGCTGCAATGGAGTCGGTATCCCTACGCAGTCTGCCTGCGCACCCACTCGGTCGGCTGAACGCAAGCAAAGTCGCATTTTCAAATCGTCAGCGGTCCTACAGCGGCCGCTGGAGGGCTCAGGGCAGCTCAAAGACAGCAGAGACGGCGGTATGTGAGTCATGCTTCGGCGAAACGACGTCTGCGAATATCGACGAACTCGAGCGAAATGCCGCTCGTTGTGCTGCGGCGCGGGGGCTTGCACGCAGAGGAAAGCTCAACTCAACTACGGAAAGCTTAACTCATCGAGTTCGAAGAAAGGCGTACACGAGAAAGTAGACATGTCTAAGATCCGCGGCCAACCAAAATAGCGGTCGTACACGTTTCGAAGAAGGCGGGAGGTAATTAGATTTAATAACAGTTCCCGGAGCAGTCGGATCTCGTGAGCTCGTTGGACGATGCTTGAAGCACATAAGGGCCACCACACAAAAGGTGGCTGTGTCATTCTTTAAATGATTCGTGCCCGTCTTCCTCATTTGACTAACGACGATATGGAAAGCCGAAAAAAATATATATATATATATATTATTTTTTGAGCCAAATCCTAGTATAGGCTCGCTCGGAGTTATGTCCAAGTTGGTTTAACTGTAAGTAATTTTTAGTGAAAACAAACCGCTTGGTAAATAAGGTCTATTCATTTAGCATGTTCATTTATTGAAATTTATGAAATATTTTAGTGAAAATATTTTTTCATTAGCCACGGTTCACCGTGGGCGAGGAATAGGAGCATTGTGAGTGCAACAAAGATTGTTACAAAGTCCCCTGAAGAAACATAATTTATGCAAAATTTGTCAGATCTCAGGTAGAATTATAAAAAGAAAGCCAGGGTAGTAGCGGGATAGTAGGACAAAGCAGCTAAGACCTGCAACAAAAGAATTCACATGTGTATGGAGAATGTGTGTATATAGAGAAAGTATCCCGGAATTTACTTCTGGCGCTAGCAACGAAGGAAATATTCTCCAGCAGACATTTCCGGAGACATTATGGAGCACGCATTTTACAATACATTGTACGGCATGTAATACTGGAATGTAAGCACGCCTTCCAAAACGAGAAAACAACGCTTTATCGGTTCAAAGCAACGGTTCAACCCCACCCACAACTTTCCGCCATTCAGGGGGCAAAAAGTTTTTTGTCACGGGAAACATCTGCAAGTTATAGATGCCGAATATTTGTGCTCATCTAACGCCCCCCCCGTTACGGTCGGTAGCACCGTTGCCGATTGTTGCCTATGAGGATTCCGGGACATCTAATACGAAACGTAATCTAGAGCACAAAACAATCCGCCTCATAGAGAGAGACCCGACTGCTCATTTTACTCGTGATGTACTCGGACTTACTCGAGCATTGCATGGTCGAAAATCTACTGTATGCCCCCCTTTCCAAGGCTGGGACCCTTCGGGGCTATCGGCCCACCGTACAGTATCGCGTGATGGGTCGGGGGCCTTGGGAATCATAAAGGGCTCCGTTGAATTAATGGAATGTGTTGATGGAAGCTACGGTTGGCCTACACGGAACAGCCTGGCGGAAATGCTTTGGGGCCAACGGACGACCGCATATATATCCGCCGCAACTAGTAAAACGACGATGAGTCAGAGTGATCCGACAGCTCCTGAAAAGCCTGAAATCACAGCTACAGATTTGTACAGATTTGCGCATGCCAAGGTGAAGCGCTGACATGGGCGCAAATCAAGACGTGGGCGGGCAGACTGTTCGCCGATCTGAGGAAATATGTCCGCATGACTCAATGCCTAGAGGCGGAGCATGAACACAACTCACCGCATCCTGACCAGCGAGAAACGCGCCTCAATCTCTTGGCCGACTTTCTTAACATCTCTCGAGGATGAGAAGAAATTCGGATAGAATCAACTTGCACAAGACATGTAGAGATGCGCTCGAGGCGCTCACCGAAACGGACTGGCCCGAGCAGGCATTGGCACGCGCATGGTGAGTGGAGAAATCTATTTTCTCAGAGGCACTTATTAGAATTCTAATCCGTTGTAGCAGGGAGACGAGGTCACCGGGCGTCCAGGCAGAGCTCGGAGTGCTGCCCAGCCCAGATACCCACCAGCAAGGCCGGCGCACTCCAGGCCATCTAGGAGAAACAATGATCATCATAGTATGAAGGTCATCTCTACCGTGGTCATTCACGACGAACTGACAGTCCACGGACTTTGATCGGACGAATCTCGGGGGCGCAATTACTTGTCCTCTTCGGTGAAGAGGCACTCCGACGGTGCGCGACCTGATAGCGAACGAAAGGACACTTTAGGCCAAAGAGATAATCAAGCTTATGGCCCAAAAGGTTGAGTCTATCTTCCACATTATTAAAACCAGAAAGGACAAAGAAGGAGGGGCGTCTAGGGGCGTCAATATCAGGGCGGCTGCAGTGCTATCCTGATAAATATGTCCGCTTCCTCGGCTGACATGATACGCTCACTTCAGTAAGTTATAGAACCTGCTCACTTCAGTAAGTTATAGAACCTGCTACCTTCAGAGTGAAGGCTGTAAGCCTGTGACGCCGTGTGGGGTCATCCGCGCTACAGCGCAGACGTGAAGATCTTCTTTACAGAGTAGGAAAAGGGGCTGCATCCACGTTTTTCTACAATCTTAACCGGAGCGAGGCTATGAGAGGATTGGCACGCATTGGCAGATCTACGGACAAAAAATTCATCGTGCGCAACATTATCGAGAACACTTTCAGGGTTGTACACCAGTTCCGGTCATTTAGACCGAGAGCCTAAGGCGAGACTGTTCGTGAAAGCGAGAGAAAATATTTAGGCAAATTAGAACTCGTTTGCTATTCGGGAACGAGTCATGGTACTCCATCAGAAAGTTCTGGTCGACGCCGGAAAAAAATAAAAGCCGCCCTTCTCGTGTTAAGCGCAAGACCCCGCACGCGAAATCGTCCGTCAGTTTAGAACACCATAACGGATACCAGACTCAAGGTCGTTCAACTTAATTGCCAGGAAAGCAAGGCGGTGCACGACCTGTTATAGCTGCGTGATGGGCCACAAACACGCAGCCAGTCAAGGACAGGACATCCTGGATAGAGACGAAATAGAGACGCAGGACACAGACGCCAGCCGCTTCTCATGGGTGGAGGAACGCCACCGAGTAGTCCGCAGAAGGAATCTGGCATCGACTAGTCCTCATCTAAGGCGATTTTAATGCTGCCTTCAAATCTTGAAGGCTTCCGTTACGCGGACGTGAGGCGGCAGACTCCAAACGCGACCTTGTCACTTCACGCCATGGTGCTACGTTCATTTTTCACAGGCACAAGCAGGAATCCCACCTGGAGATCATCTTGTACCGGGCGGATCACCCGTCCAGAATCGTCGATGCTCAAGTCCGAGCAAACTCTGTCTGAGCACTCGAGTTGAGGGGATCGAATCGGCACAACTGGAGGGACACACGGCAAGGACACGACTCTCATGAGGAAAATGGCTGCCAACGAAAGGGAAAAACTGTTGATGGACATTGGGACGGATCTGTAGGTGGCTTCGCTCGAAATCGTTTGAAAAAAAAGCCTGAAACGCGCCATGCAGCGACTTCAGGTAGTGAGAAACGGAAGGCAACCTTCGAATCGTGTTCCCAAAACATTCCCAAATTTGTTGCTTTGCTTATAAACAGGGTATTTTCCAGGAAAGACATTCGGCAGGCTGCACGGGCAAGGTCATGCTCACTGCAGAACGCTTCAAGTCCAGTGAGGCCGCAGGACCCGAGGGCCTAGCCCTTGCGGTAGTCACAGTTTTCTTTGAAGAGCTTTTCGACATCAACGCAGATGTCGCCATGAACATGCTTCGGCCTGATTCCTTCCGAGGGGGTTGGAAAGAAGTCAACGTAGGTCTGATTCCTAAGAAAAGTAAAGAGTACGTCCCCCTACATCTTCTCAGCACGTTCGCTAAAGGTATAGGGATTACGATGAAAAGTATGCTCTGGGTTTTTGCGAAAGATCAGGGATTTCTCTCGAACGCCTAGTTCGGATTTCGGAAACATCGGTCGGCTGAGACAGCTTAACAGCTCCTCAAGATGGTCGCCCTCAAAAAGCGTTTTCGTAAGACCCCGCCGAATCGCCATCCTTCTGTATGTAACAATGTATTCAACAGCCTACCCTAGAAAGCCCCCTTCTAGACACCCTTAAAAATGACATTGGCTGGCGAGCGAGGGGCTAAAAACGAACATGACTTCGCGGCTTCCTTCGAGGTCTATCCTCGGGTCTTTGCTTTGGAATCTTGCATATGACGAGACCCTCCGTCTCTGAGACATCCCACAGGGTATTCACCTACTCGGCTATTCTGTCGATTTGCCCTTCGCCGTCACGGCCAATAACATTGCCGCTTCGAGTCGCGCCCTAACGCGACCTTAGATGGGGCAACCCTATGGGTGAAATTAGGTCTTGCGCTAGGCAAAGCAATCCTACAAGTGGGTCGTAAGCGGAATTCATTGATTAACTTCACCTTTCGGGGGTAACCCCATTACACCTGTCGATAGGACGGCGTGATATCTGGGGCCGCACCTAGGACTAGCTTCCTCGACGAGGTCAAGGCGATGTGCCCTGCAGAAAGCGAGGATTTCGCCGAAACTTCACTAAGGTCCGGGGTCAGTAAGTGCAGACTTTTTATGACATTGCTCAAATTGCTGAGCGCTGTTCGGTGCCGCCATTTGTGAGCAACCAATTCCGTGCCACGCGTCCAGCCACCGGTTGCCTTATTCGGGGCAAGCGCACTATCCGTACACTAGCGGCTAGTGTTTGTGCCCCGGAATCTGAGGAATAAGGAGATCTATCGACTCGGCAAGGTCTCGCGACTCACGCCGGCCATATATGAACGACAAATGAGACGTTATTTAAACGGGTTAGCCGGAGATAGAATCAGACAGCCGATTCCCAACGTCAAGGTTGACCAAATAGGGAGAACGCCTTGACCTCGTTTGCCGCGCAGGTCATCGCGAGTGACGACGTTTAGCGCTTACCAATCGCACGTTCTTGTTATCACATTTGCAGGTAATATTTATGCCATAATTTTCCGATCATGTGTGCGACGCAAAGTACAGCTGGATTCTGGGAGCAGGCCTCGCATGAAAGTTCGAGTAAAAACAACTGCGTGAACACGAACGACGCGGAAGAAGCTGCTCAGATCTTATTCACATGTCACACGGATCACGACAGAAAACTTTGAGGTGGGGGTTTGGCGGACGACTTTGACAGACGCAATCGTTTTGATATCGTCATGAAAACCTAGGCCAAAGATGAAGATTAGTATGGCTCAGGTCTAAGCTATGTAGACACACACACACACACGTGCGTGAACCCTACGCTACCCAAACAAGCATATTATGAAAAAAAAGCGCTTCTGAGTTGGTGGTCGTGCATGGCAGGACACAGAATTACGCTTATAGACCTCAGATACGTATCAGATTGAGTGATCAGCGCATCTATAGGCTTGTTTTTGTCGCCCATCAATTTGCTCATGGCCTGAACACACTTCGATGAAGAGTGTAGGATCGTTTCGGAGGCGTTTAGGATAGCTACCTAAAACTGTTTAGGCGCTCTTGTCACAGATCCTGGAGTAAAATGTTGATTTCTGCGCAGACAAGCCGATCTAATAGTCCTAGCGAAGCCTGAAAATAGGACGTGCAACCTATATTAATCAGGCAGCATGAATTCCTATGAGATCGTGGCGAATTGCCGTTGAGGTCAAGTGAGGGGACACACTCCACTGCCGCGTGGTCTTCGTACACGAACCTCACACATTGTCACCCCCTATAACTGCAACTGGGTTTTACAGACGCAATTAAAGGATTGACTCTTCGATTACCTGCATTTCGGCCATTCGACGCTTCCTATAGTATCGTCCTTGGCAAGCGTCTAGTGACGTTCTTCGTACGATGAAGCTGGCGTGCCGTCAGCAACCGCCGAGGAAGATATCATCAAGGCCTTTGATGCTTCAGTTCCACTCTTCCCTCTCTGCCCCTCGGCCCTGTTACGTTTCTTCGACGTACCAAATTGCCAGTGGAGAGCTATCTGAAGCAGACGCTGAGTGGTAGGACCGCTTGCCACGATTGAAGTGAGTGGCCTGAACGAGTGGCGCGTAGCCTGACCCCGATCGAGAAGCAATTGCAGGCGGCGGCGGTGGCGGCGGCGGTGGCGGCGGCGGTGGCGGCTGTTTGGATGTTCGCCTCGCCTTCTTATGCCTCCCGCATTTCACTTCTGCCGCTTCGGTGGCCGTAGTCTAAGGATGGAGACTGGGCCCCACTTGGGCCGAAATCGATCACCCCTGAACCGAGCCGTTGTTGTTCGTCTAACGAACAAGTCGAACATTGAAAACGAAGAGTTGTCTGTTCGTAACGTCGATGAGATGCACATGCCAAAGCGCTCGACTGCCACTTGAACTCGACTGGTGCGTTCGTACGACCGCCACTGATGCAACGACTACAAGTTCCGCCTTGTCGACACTTCAAGGCTAGAATAGTTCGGTTTGCCTGAAGGAAAACAGTTACGTTGTGAAGAGTTGTGGTTTACGAGAAGCTAAAGAAGATACGACAATGCCCCCGGTCACTTCGGGGCATGCACAGCTGAACGGTGGCGGGGGCAAGTAAACTTGTCTCGGCGCGCACAGATGAAATCTCGTGTTCTGTGTACAGTCTACATCTACTGTAGCCGACATCTACTGTAGCCGACATCTACCGTTCATTGACGGAGATTCTATCCACACTCCTCTCATTATTGGTCAACATGATATGTTCGTTACCAACGTGTAGAAAGAACGACAAGAAAAAAGAGAATAAATACAAGTGTCGTGACAGTGCGAACGAACAACACACACATATATACACATATATATATGTATATATATATATATATATATATATGTATATATATAGATATAGATATATATACGCTAGAACACTCCTAGACGAAATCG
>MNPL01020575.1:11784-25729 GCA_002081605.1 Tropilaelaps mercedesae
CCTGAGTGGGTGGGCAGGATGGATGGGGGCGACGTTCGACGTGTCTGCCGGTGACACTACGGTTGGTCAGCAAGTCCCAAGATTATCACTTTGGACAGCCTCACTAAGGAACGGACAGGCAACGGATACCACTCTAAAACGTCCAGCAACCCTGCACACTCCCTAGTCAAGCTCGTAATCTTTGTGTCACGCTCCGCCGCACACGAATAGTGGTGGCGTATCTAGATGCATCACACCACATAGAAATTGATCACTCACTCGCATGCGTATGTCATTACTCATTCACCTAGAACCTTGATTATAGCTGTGCTTCCAGATATTCGGACGAACAGCGCCGTCGCTTCTCCCTAACGTGGGCTATTGCATTTACTACTCGCGCGCGCGCACACACGCGCACACACACACACATACACACACATACATACACACATACATACACACATACATACACACATACATACACACATACATACACACATACATACATATACACATACATACATATACACACACATACACACATACATACATATATACATACATACACGTACATACACACATACATACACATACATACACACATACACACACACGCACATACACATGCACGTATACACATTTACACGCACATACACACACACACACGCACACGTATACATATTGATATTTCGTACCGAACACGATTGCAGCGTGCACTTAAGGTATCAACTCATTTGAAACAACAAAAAGGACGTTTATAAGTTGTTTTCCGGTAGTTTTTCGACCCTGAGAGAACGGTGCACACTAAATGAACAGACTAAACGATTCGTCGCTCACGGGGCATACACACACACACACACACACACACACACACACATGTGTAGCTAATGCTCTTTGGCGCGTATTGTGTAAGAATCTGTTCGAAGAACAGCGAGGAGACAACAGATAGATCGAGGAGATCAACGCTAAAGCACATTTTCACATGGGCGCCGTCGGTTGGAATCGATAGCCCGTTTCGACTCTGAGAGGCTATCGGCTGACGTCGCCGAGGACTTATTGGAAGGCTTTGCCTGTTGAGTGAGTGACGCAAATATGTGTTCAGATTTCAACTCCGATTGTGTAGTAATCCCACACACACACACACACACACACACACACACACACACACACGCGCGCGCACACGCAGACAGACATTCGTCCCTCGCATCACCGACCGTCGTTGTCATCGGTTCTTCGAGACATCGCTCGACATATTTTTCTTGGCCGTCCTGTCCGCCGGCGTCCTGTCGCCGATTGAATCATGATTGACATCTCACATGGCCGGCGCGCTTCGTCGCTATCGGACTCAATCAAGCTCAATCAAGCTCAATCGGACTGTCCCATGTTCTTCGTTCGGGACCTGAAGAAAATCGTGGATAATCAGAGGCTACCTGGAGGACATCTCACACACGACGCGTCTCGTCGCGTGTAAATGTCGCTACGTCGCACGTCGCCACAAAAACCACACACGTCGATCATGTCTCTACTATTCCTCAAGTGGCAGGGCGGATCGTCGCGTTCGGATCGTCGCGTTCGGATCGTCGCGTTCGGATCGTCGCGTCATTGAACTGCGTTTGGCTAAACGTGCTCGTCTCTATGGCCACTTGAATGGCGATCATGGACAGTAGCCGGAAATCGTCGTCTCGACTCAGCTGTGATTGTCATCCGTTGTTCTCTCCATCGTTCTTTCCCCGTCGTCTTCGTCGCTTACCTGATTGCCATGGCGTCGGCGTTCATCGTGCGCCAAATGGCAGAAGAAGAGGCGTCCTCATGGCTGTCGAGTTTAGCGTAGTCGCGCTTCTCTCGTGAACGTCGCTCGTACACGCGAATGCCGACGCGATTGGTCGAACGGGACGCGGCGAGCACCACTAACGGCTCCACGCCGACGAACGCACTCACATACGACACGGCGGGGGGCTACAACGAGTGACGATAGCGACGGGAGCACTTCTTCGATCAAACACACCACTGCGATCTGGATCACTGCAGCCATTTTTTCATAGTAAGTAACTGTTATGGGACGGGTGGCCACACTAAAACGGAGAGGGACTGCTCTCGCTCCGAGGAGAGGGCCGCCCCCACCAAGACTGACCTTGACGGCTTCACGTAACGTGCGCGGGGCGGCGCCACCATCGACAATGGCCAACCGCCTACAACGAATCCTCCAAGCGGCCGCTCAATCCAAAAGCTTCAGCCGACGAACGATAAAGACAGACTAGCGAAGACCAAACCGAGAGATGAAGATAGATAGAGAGAGACAGGAGAGAGACAGGAGAGAGAGAGAGCCGAGACCACCACCCCCGGCCGCCCCCCCTGCCGCCGCCGCAGTCCTTACCACCAACTCGGCCATCAACCCCTAAAAAGCCTCGAACAAGGAATAGGGGCAAAATAAAAAAAATAAAGAGAGAGAGAGAGAGAGAGGGGGGGGGTTGTCTTTATGAATGGCGAACGCGATGTTAGGTTAGGTCGTCATAGGATCGTTTTCAAGAGATACACCTGTATCTGGATCCCTACACAAAGCGAAGGGACGACAGCGTTAGACGACAACGATCATGTCCGAAGGTGACTGTGGCACGCATTCGATAAAAACAACACGCGGCGCACACGCTCTTAGCGAGGAGCGTCGTGTACTTCACGCTACACACACACACACACACACACACATATGTGTGTATATATGTGTGTATATATAGCACAGGGACGACTGCATTTAGAAGAGGCGCCCATGTACGCCTGAGGTACGAGTGAGCGAGTCAACGTCGTAGAAATGGTGACAATGGACGTTGCGGTCACGCGTGCTTTGTTCGTGACTGCCTGGTGCCTCTGGAAAGTTGTCTACGAATAACGGACGTCATGTCCGCAGCCAATTAGGGGGGTACTGGTGAAAGTTGGCTTTCAGGCGTACGCGTCAACCGCAGATGAATGTCGTGGACTCGACTTCGAACGCGGTCAGTGTCCTTTAGCAGGACGTCAACTTTACCCGTCAGACTGAGGTCGCCAGAGCGACACGCACGAGTCCAAGGATAGGGGAAAGCTGCATTTGTAAGGACATCAACTACACCGATGAGGTAAGTTGAATTTTATACCGATGCCGACATAGCTATCTAGTCTAGTACAATACCAACTAGCACTATTCGTATGCTAAGCCGTCACGCATGCCGCAGACTAGAAGACTGCCCCTTCGAAGTGGCGCGGATGCCTCTTCTTCTCGACAGGCCCCCATAATAATAATACAGGCGTGCTCTGTGTCCTGGTATCGAGCAGACGATACCGTGAGAGAGGGCTGCCCACCATCAGTATGGAGGTCGAAATTTCCTGGTGGTGGCGGCGGCGGGGGCGGCGGCGGCGGTCGTGGTGGTGGTCGTAGCGGCAGCAACCGACGAGGTAAACAGAGAGGGGCTTTCAGAGCTATTCAGGGTGGCGAGTGCATGCACGAGCCTCCTGGATAGAGGGTCCAGACAGCGGGAGAACGTTTTACACCAGTATCGTAGCCAATAGTTATTGAATATTGTTGTCCCCCGTCGGGCGTGTGGCCATGCCGCCCGAATTGTGTTTCTCGTGTCGCCGCCAGCCGACGTGAGACGAGTGTTGCGCTGTGCGCCACGAGATTGCTCGTGTAATCGTTGCAAACTCGATTTGAGTGCAAACACAAGTGGGAAAGAATCAACTGGAAGTAGATGTAAAGTGTGTCCTTACGAAGAAAACAGGAGACAATAAACGACGGTGGAAGAACGGAGAAGGCGGGAGCGGAGAAAAACGCGCGGACGGGTGGACCGTTAAATGCCAGCGTGCACAGGTGAGCGCAATGCTGCACGATACACGGTAGACATCGTGCATTATGCATTATGCAACCGATGAGGTGCAAAATCGTTGACCGTGCAAAGTAGCCAGCCAGTCAAAAGAACCTAGGCAGTCGAGGAAAAAACTTGTTTTGTGGCCTGCAATCAGACGGGTTTGGTGGCCAGAACCCCGATCAATGCCGCGACGGTAAGAGACCTTCACGCACTCTGAGGGCCCGACAGACGAATCTCTAGTCACTTTAGTATAGCGCACAAGTATATAAGTAGGCATTTCGCTTACGTTAGTTGATTCGATTCTGTTCGGTGCGTATTAAAGTCGGCATTTGCGCATGGAAGGTGTGCAATATGCACCTAACAACTTTGTAGCAGAAAGCTACAGGAAAGAGCAGGATCTTATCTGAAGTGCAGATTGCACCACTGTCGCGCTTGTCCACTTGATAGGAACAACGTAACGTAAAATTGAAGGAGTCGAAAGAATTTCTAAATGTATGAGCTTTAGCATAAAGAAAGGATGCGTGTTTCGCCCGATGGTCAGTCTTGTAATCGAGACAAAGACTAGAAATCAAGAGCGACAAAATCACTATGGCCAGTGGCTGTGTCCGTACATTTCGACCTTTAGACATGCGTTCTTCCCTGGTCGATATCTCGCCAATTGCCATACAACTGCTCGTACCTCTGTTTACCCCTGAACATTCGCGTCGATCAGAGCAGAACATTTCATCTACTCCTACGAGTAGATGACACGAGTTACACGAATATCTCAGTCGTCGTGAAGTTATCGCTGAAGGAGCTCGTAGACGAGGTGCTGCCGCTGTACAAGGAGTTGTATCATTTCATTGTAGCGAATACATTTATATCGACAGCATACAAATTGCACCCATTTGCATACATTTTGTTAATTGATCTATTCACTCTGTCTTTGCGGGTGAACGGATATCGTCGGTCATGGCGTACGTATTCGATAGATTAGACGGCAAACGTCTGTATTTCTTTCATTGTCCGCTATTTAGGCGAACCTACCCCAGCTATTATCGTGGTTCTTCTTTTTGCTGTTTATGTCTAGTTTTAATGGTATCGACGCTATAAATTGGGTTTGCATTATGTCGTCGGTGACGTATCTGTCTTTTCGGTCATAGCTTAGTCAGCCACCATAGCATCATCATATCCACGCGGGTGATCCGATATAACAGTGCTTACTCGGTCGGGCTTACGGCGTCAAAGCGAGTTTGTCGCATTATGAAGATCCGTGACTCTGACTACTACCATTTTTATTATGTTTCTCCCAGATCGACCCAATGAGGGCCGCTGCTTGATTATCATCCACAACGTGTGCAGGTTTTGCTTCCAAGGCTTCGAGGTGTTACCATTTTATTTATGGTTACATTTATTCGGGGATCTACCGAAAGGGGACAAGCAGCAAAATGGGTAGCTTAGGGGGAATTATATACTGTTAGAAATGGCCAAGGACAGTCTTATTTATTGCCGCAAAATTCCTTCACGCGTACCTTAGAAAAGTTTTTTCGACGTAATTTTGAAGGATACACGAGGAGGGCTTCGGCTATACTCAAATTATATAACGTCGACAAACAGGTAACTCTATTTCGTGACATTTGGTACGTTGCTATTCGAGACGTTCAACTGAATATTTTTGTAATATATCCGGAGGCCAAATGGCTGCAAATGCGTTTGCCTTCCATACATAGAGATATGTATTGGGCAATTCGGGTCGTATCCCACAGCAGTCGGAGCTCCAGTCTGCGTACGTAACCTTGAACATATCGAACCATTGAGAAGTACAGTATCAATGATGAGAACAGGGTAGCCTATCCCAAAGGACCATTACGCCATTTAGAGAGCTTGGACAAGTTCCGTTTGCTTACCAAATTCATTTGGCGTCCGCTACAATTACGCAGCTGCTCAATCTCGTGATGTTACCGAACAAATTTTTTTACATCTGTCAATTACAATACGAGACTTTGAAACATCGGATAACATCCGGACAACGATAATAAAGGCAATAACGTGTGCACGTGCTCGTGTGGTACTTTATGACCCAAGTTAGTATTCTACACGTAAAAGCATTTTGAAACAATTGCTCTTACTACGTTTGGGCGAATAAGTTACTATACGCGTAAGCCAAACTGAAGAGAAGTTCACTTTTACACAAACTAAAAACTAATGTTGGACCCTCTTAGGTTAGAAGTGCCTTTCCAGTGCGAAGAGTATGTACGATACTAGAACACACACGGGGAATATGATCAAGCAGACGCGGAACTTCATTCATGATGTTCTTCACGAGAAAGAAATTCTAAGCACTCAAAAGCTCTCCTCAAGAATCAAATGTTGTATATCTGTGGCAGCAGAGGGTTTGGTATGTCCTTTTTTTTGGTCAGGGATGTTTACTGGTTTGGAACAGCGACAATACCACAGTAATAAATGCCTGTGGTATGCGCAGAGCGCGTGAATATCACTCCGGTAAGATTCTGTACTATTAAACCATTCACTCGGCAATCTTACAAAAGACACATTAATATGGACTCGAATATGATACGTTTGTTGTCATTAATGCTTTCTGAGTTGTATTGGCAAAAATTACGGCTGTCCTTAATCGCCTAATTAGGCTTACAACTTTTTCCAGTATTTACTTGTCCAGTCAAACCTGTGGGTTTTCCAAAGTACGCGAATACAGCGTTTACAGAATCACGAAATCACAATTCTCAATAAGTCAAGGTTTTGAGATTGCCCAGCCTGACGATGTTTTCACCAAAATTGTCGACAAAAATCTTCTATAATAATTCTATACGGTCATTTTATTATGCACTAGTTTAAGGGCATACGCGTTATAAAGTACGTATTCGTATTGGAACTTCTTAGTGTTATTTTTCTCAGGTATAGTTATGGGTAGAGAGGACAACTGTTATTCATGCTGGTTGAGCGCAATTGTTCAATGTGTTGACATTAATAGCTCAATTCATATGAATAAAGTATTGTATCTCAGCTATGAGTTTAATTCGAAAACTCTTCTAGTTGACAGGCCGGTACGCTATTCAATCCTCCACTTAGTTAAATTTATTTATCTTCTACAGTTTTGAATACCACTTTGCATTTTCACTCATGCGATTATTGAGTACACCAGCTTTGGTATGCTCGGTACAATCCACAGGCAACCTGAGGTCAAAATGTTGTATTTTGCTACGTGGACCAAATAACTCGAATTGACGCACTCCTGGAAGACAATGAGAAATTCGTAAAATTTCTTCTGCACGCATGTCTTGCCTCGTTCTCTTGCTACGCAAGAACTGGTAATGCCTTTTGAAAAAATTGAGTGCGTCCCCCCATTATCTGGCCAGTTAGGGCAAGCACGCACTCGTGCCGAGAGCTAGTTTTCCAAGGAATCATCGTTCCGTGGAATTTCATTCAAAGAATGAAAAATTCAAGGCAGGCGAATAAACCACGGACCAAGGAGGAACCCAAAGTGCATTGCTCCCAGAGGACGTAGCGGCGATTGCGGTCGTGATAACGCAGCGCAAAACGCTGAAAGGCAGTTCGATGCCGGTCGCTCCCCAAGGAAGGAATAGTTCTTCGAACCTCATTGCTCCTGTGCGAGGCAAATGCGACGGCCGTACTGTTTCTCAAACAAATGTACGCAAACTAAGCCAGCCACAGACCTCCACGTCGCCCTTCTATCCAGTGAAACTTTCCAGAAACACGAGCGGTCTTGATTTGCCTTTCCGGCTGCTGGACGTTGATTCTTGGAAGGCAGGTGGAATCACGTCGCCGTTCGTTCCACGCACACAAAATAGCGCCACCCATGGTTTCAGCGAATGCACCCACGCTAGGTCTGTCGCTGTCTCCCTACATGTTTATGATATCCGTATCCCGGAAGCACACCACTAAAGAACAGAAACAACGCTATATCAGTGGCAGCTAATTGCAGCCTGAATCAGTTATTTGTCACTTGATCTGGGCTTCGTGAAAGCACGTTCGGCCAAACAAAGAACGTTTGCGAAGCGTCGCTAATTGGAACAGGGTGTACATATGTTTGTATGTATAGAAGCTTGTTTAATGAAGCTATCTTAATTATTTCCGTGCGGTTCTTTCACTTGAGCGGCACGGTGCTTTATCGTTTTGTTTAAGCTTCTTGAAGATGTATATCTTCGCGTTTACCGCGATCATGTACTTAAAAGAGAAGGAACCTGGTTTATGCGAATGCTAAGCATGTCATTTAACGTATTCGAGAGAATTTTTTCAACCTAGCGTCAGATTGTTTATTCGATTCTCTAATGAATAATAATACTAAATCTATGAGAACAATGAATAATTGGTCTTCGTTGTCATTTAGTAGACTCAATCTGTTTTGGCTGTTTGAATGCTATAGCGGTTTAATGAACAACTCACCTGTTCAGGACAAACAATAAATTTCGGGTAAAACTTTCGACTTTAGACGGCACTATACTCAGGTGCATTAGCGTTAATTCTCGTGCTAGTATTCGCATACACATTAGGAAGAATACAGCGCTGTGTTCTAGAATACGTTTCGAACAGTGGCCGCCGGCTGGTCTATTTATTGTAAGGTCAGCCCAGCGCAATTTGGGTCTATGCTGACCTGTTGGCCGTTTCATCAACTCCGGTGAGGAGATAGGTGTAGCTTTTGTTATGGTACCTAGAGTTGACAAGGGGGCAGTACAGGTACCTCGGAGTGCCAACCTTTCATGTTATATATATATATATATTTGGAGTGTACGTGTATTACATATTTTTTACTATCGTATGCTCCGACTGAGTGCTCGAATAAGGAAGAGATTCAGGGTCGGAGGCCTTGCCGCACAGCGATCGTTGGGTCCCATGGATTGCTACAGGAGTCAGCTGATAGAAAAAGGGGTAAATGCGGTCTGAGATGGATACGAGCCAAAAATTCGATAAAAGAGAGCCAAGATGTTCAATGACATGTAGCGTATGTACGTTTTTTGGATAAATAGAAATAAGTTTCAGTGTAAAAAAATTTTGAAGCAATGCATCATTGACATCGAAACTAATGAAAGCAGGTTAAATATCCTAGAAGGCGTGTGTTTATTTTTCGCATAAAATCGGAAAAACGCATTATTTGTAATACTATTTTCCACGCAGATTATTTGTGTGAGTGTTATTTTCAATTAAACCCAATTACCCTTTGCATTTTGAAGGTTAAATGTGGCCGCTTGCAAGGTTACTATTTTGTTCGATTATGCAAAGCTCGTCGAAGTTGTCGCTTTCATGAGCTCTCCAGCTAAATGTTGATTGATGATTATTCTCCGAAGGACTCAACGTATCATGAACCTCTGCAGCGATAAACGTGACATCATACTCACGCTGGCAAATTTAGAATTCGTCAGCGTGCACCGATCGAGAAAATGTGTCATATGGTATTGTGAGAATGGCCATAAAAAGACCGCACTTAAATGCCGCGTACAACATCTTTACAATTTAGACTCACTTCGAATTACGAAAATGCTTAAACGACCTCGGAAAGCTTAAACTTGCGTTATTTGACTTTCCATACTGAGTTTGATTGAACGCAATACTTAGGCGCTAGATGTCGCCAACCTCAGTTATGATTGAAAGCTATTCCTGTAATAATTAGTTTATGAATGAATGCCTCCGAAATGGCCACACTTGACTGTGTCAGCAACTCATCATGTTTTCTGGTAAGACTAGCCTACAAAGCTTTACCGCGAACAAACGTATTCTTACCGCAACGCCCTTGTACGCCATTTCTATAAAGGAGACTTTGGAATCAATTGCAAGCTATAGAAAAGATGATCGGAGCGTCTCGAATTTGTTGCTTGAGCAGATTCACGTTTACGGAGCGCGCAGTTTTCAAGTTCGTATCCATTCCAAGTAGAAACAAGTCACTGGCCAGTGCAACTGCTCGTCATTGTCATCTCTTCTAACCAATACAGATCGACATCACATCACCACATTTCTCTCTATGTGTTTTGTTTGTTTTGTATGCCATCTACAGGCATTCTAACTTCCACCCGAACTACAACGATGTCAACGGTGGACTGCCGGCGCTAGGTCGTCTGCGATCGCTAGCGATCTGCGTGGGGGCAAGTCGTTTCTCCGGCGGCAGGCTGGCTAACCGTCGCGAAAGTCGCTCGCTTTTCACTGATACCGCCGCTTGCACCACTGCGGGATGCACAGCATTTTACGCTCGTCACGAACCCTCATCATTTGGCACCGCCGTTGTGAGGACAACAACCGCAGCGACAAAAACAGCCACGCCATCAACAACAACAACATTAGCAGCAAAACTAGTAACGACAACGGCTTTGCACCGCAACAAGAGCAACACCACAGCCACTAGTACGGCTTCGACGGCGAGAATTCAGTCAGCAACAAATTCAACACTGAAGACGAAAACTGCAACGGCCGGATCAGCAACAGGAGAGGCGACGACAGCAATAGCAACGAAATTAATCAACAAAAGCCATCAGAGTTCATTCGCTGCGCTAGCCAACACCGTGGACGGTGGTGCCACCGCCTCCCATAGCCCGTGCAGGAAGCCGTCAAATCCTCCACCTGCCCATTCAGCTGCAGTTGTTCCGACGGCGCAAACGACAGCCGTCGCCGCCATCTCTGCGCCGGCTTCTTCTACGACCGCCGCCACCACCACCACTCCGGTAAGTCGGACTAGCAGCTCGGCCCCACCAACGCCTTCGCCACTCCGACGAACCCGACGCCAATCGACTCTCTACACCAACCCATTGGGGGGCACTGGCACCTCACCGCAGACACCAACGCCGCACGCTCCCCGTCGAGCAAGTCCCTCGCATCGGGGCCGCATTTCGCCGTCCTCTGGTTCACCGCATCGGGCTCATTTGTTGCTGACGATGGACGGAGCCCGACCTGTCTACAACTATTACCACCCATCGCATGGCTCCACATCGGCAATGTCGGCTGGCATTGGCGGTGGAATCGCAGCTGGAGGCGGCGGATCAGCCGGGATTGGCAGCGGCCACAATTACGGCTATCGCAGGCCGTCGTCGGCCGTTCGCCGTTCAATGGTACGATCGCAAACGTCGGCGCGATCTAGGCGGCGCGCCTCTTCAGCCCGTTCAAGTCGACAAGACGGCGCGAACCTCATGGACCGACAGTGTGCCTTAGTCCTTATGTACGGAATCTACTTTTTTTACGTACTTGCATGTTTTGGAGCCATCTCCACCTTCGCCGGCCTCATGCTGCAAATATCGAGCAAGCAGCCCGATGCGCACGACAAAGGAAAAATCATTTCTGGAGTGGGTAAGTGACCTTTCTAATGGTTCATTCGTTTGGTAATATTTATCCCATGATAGAACGACCTATATAAAATACCCATCGATATAAAAAGCGGCACAGTTACCTCGTTAACACTTTGCGGACAACAATGACGATAAACTAATAACTGAGTTATTAGGCAATAAGTTCATTTGTGGCGGATGAGCGTGACCACAATCCCAAAACGAAAAAGACCTGATTTTTTTAACCGGATTGTTCCAAAAACAAGCTTCTGAAATTAAAGTACTTTTTAAGGATGCTCTAAGGAGACCTTAAAAATGGGTCGAAAGCTTGATTTGTGCTGCTTGTAACTTTTTTCTGTACTTTATAAAATTAAGGAAAACTTATACAATTCAGCATTATGATCCTGAGCCACATTATTTTTTCGAATGCACCTTGAGAAACAATGTTGATTTTTTAGATTGGACATCGGTGATGGTGCTGAGGTATTGGATGTTACTTCTAAATGGCCTCAAATGAGTTTTTTCTCTTCTTGTCATTTGTAAGCGCCAACAAAATAAGGTTAGCATGCAGGATCCAGGTGGGTTCGCTCAGGTCATTCCTACACTAAGGCACAAAATATTGTTTCTGTCCACACAAAAATTAGTTAAACCATTGCATAAAATACCTGCTTGTCAACTCGTTTGTTCTAATCTCAGTTCGATAATAAATAATTATTTCTACATAGTAACCCTCAGCAATACAGACCCGCAGGTGGTTCACTATTACAGAGAGAGAGAGGTGAACGGGTGAACTAGGAAGAGAGAGAGATAAACTATTATAGAGATTTATTAGAGTTTCAATTGTGCACAACCGAGAAGTCCAGGATATAACCCATTACAGCTTCGGATTTTTCCGGCTTCACGTATTAATAGTTTCCTTATCTAATGCTGATCAGATTTGTTTCTATTGAATCGGATTCGATTACGATGACCGGGCGTAGGTATACATTGACAGGGGTGCCCGGGGGGAATGTTAGTGCAGAACTTCCCTTATCAGGCAATAGCGCTCCATTTAAAGTAGCCGAGTTGGCTAGATGAGAAGACATCGTGCGACTGTCAGCAACTTATCAGCACGTACTCTGCGCTTACCGACTTCTTCCGGACCGCTTCCGGTCTTCTAATCTCCTATTGCCGCGCAACTGCCGTCGCGGTGCTGTCCCGCCAGCTAATAGTAGTAGTAATAATAATAATAAGAATACCAGTAACAATAATCATAAGACAGGGTCTCGTTACGTACGGCTATGTCGACCTCGGTTAGGCTTCATTGATTCCAATAAACGACATCTATAAACGATGTTTATCTAAAGTCCCAGCCCAGGAGTGCAGCTTCCCGGCATAGGTTAGCTCGTTATTTCATTGGATAGTTCTAATCAATCGATAAATACTATGATCAAATAGTATGGTCAGAGCTGTGGCCAATCTGTCCACTTAGTGTGGATATTCGCAACAACTTGTACGTTCAGTATAGAAGAATCGCTGCGTTGAAAGTTGGGGATGTGGTCTAGGCACATTAAGTGGTTAGTCGTGGCCAGCAACTGTAATGTCCTTCAACTGTCCTTCAGAATGACCTTCAACTAGTCATGGAACATTCGATAGCGTCGAACTATGGGTAAACGCCACACAATTATCTTGGTTGTAGCAGGTTTATCATGTCAAAAATCCTTGACCTCTTGCAGAACTCTCTAGCTCTGTCTAGTTCTACTTCTTAGGTGATTTTGGTAAATTCATCTAGCTGGACTGGTCATTTAATAGAATGGGTATCCCGTCACGAAAATCTTTTCATTATCAAGATTTCTTTCATCACCACTTTAATTAACATCTTTGCGGTGGGATTGTGTTGTACTGCATGCCCAACAACTTATTTAAAATTATTACAATTAAAACTGTTTTTCTTACCAACCGGTTTCGATTATACGTGCGATTGGCCACATGGTACTCTTGACCCTATATCTTTGCAACGGCATTTTAGGATCTAAGCGGTTGGCAAATGTTAGCCCAATGAATAACTCCTTGCGAAGGAGAACTGTAAATAGTTGCACTAGTGGTAGAGAATGTTTTCTTTTATTTCTCACAAAAGACATTTTGTAACAGCATTTCACTAAGTACAGTATATGGTATAAGACTTGAGGACAAAACAATTGAAAGCTTTCTGAATCCTATATTAAACGCAGAAACGCAGTAAGGACCGTCTGGATCGACGGACGTTTTCTCAGGTGTGTTTACTAGAGAAAGATTTGCCGTATGAATGGACCGAATCAGAACAGCTCCCCAGAGAACCAAAGTGCTCAATTTTTGAAGAAAACGAACTGTTCTGTTTAGGTTGCCAATAAGTCCAAGCCCATGCGATATTAGTACAATAAAGTTTAGGATGTCAAAAGCTTACATTGAGCTGTCTGTCTTGCAATGAGTCAGTTAGGGATAAGTCTTATAAAAAGACTAGATGGTAAATTTGGATTAGCAAATCAGGTATTCTCACATGTTGAATTTACTGACTCGGGAGACCGACTTTCCAGTTCCAAAAGGAAAATCACAGCAATGTGTGCCAATATGGCGCATATATTTGGCATTCAATAAAATGCCAAATATGTACATCGGTTTTGAACCTTCTATTTGTGTTATCTATATATTATCCTATTGTGTTTTACATATCAGCCTTAATACATATTCCTGCAATAGCAGTCTTGTTTTAGGACATAGTACTTGGAGTGGAACTAGGGTCTGCTAAATAGCTACGACGGAACCGACGTATAAAAAAGGAAGTTTTTTTGTCGGCGATGTTAGAAAATCATCCATTTATATTTGTCCTTCCGTTTATCATGAGGCAAACTG
>MNPL01020575.1:32116-61090 GCA_002081605.1 Tropilaelaps mercedesae
TTGATACGCCAAAAATGCCAATCACGATGTTGTCAATCACAATGTAGAATATTAAGTAAAGAAGAGCAAATATTATGTGAAAGGTGGATAGTTAGAGCCTAATTTAGTGCAATAGTGTACCTAAAATTGAACGTAGCCAGAATATGGTCGTTATCGATCTGTGAATTCAGTAGGGTTTAGAAATAGACGTCTTAGTGTTATCGCTCATCATGCAAATCCATTAATGCTGTGATAGCCTGCCTGGCTGAGCGGTCAGCTTAATCTCAAAAAGACCATCGTACCTTTATCCTATACAGGCATTCTTTGCACATTCTTGCCAAGGTCCTCATAAAGGCTGTCGAGATGACTTTAGTCTGTCGCTGCTACTTCAGACAGAGCACAGTTTTTGCACACGAGGCAGTAGGGATGGGAAGCTCTTACCTCACCTCGCCCATAGGTTGTCGGTGCTTATTAATATTATGAAGCCGTATGCGAAACCTCGAGACGCCAGTAAATGTAGAGATTATCAAGTACCAATGCAGCCGGTTGAAACGTATATTTCACCGCCATCGCCAACAAAGTCATCGTGAAGGCGAAAGTGTATAACTATATATCCGTTGCCTTTAGAAAGCGCACATGAATGTCTTATAGTGGCTCATTCAAATAAAAGCGGCGAGTAAGTGAATTTGACAAAATATATTTGAGGGGCTTAAGAGTTGGCCTTGGCTACCTGCCTTACCAGCGGAAGCGGGTGTAGCATATATTAATATATGTTAATATATTAATATATTAATATTCTATTTCGTGCAATTTTCTAAAGAAAATTTAAAGGACGACAAAAAAAACATATTTTTGTTAGACATTATTCGGCCCTCCAGTAGAGTATCAAAGATCATACTTTACCGTTGAGCTTTGTGTACGTGTCACGTGCTTCAATTGCATTTTTCATTTCGATGCTTATGAGTGAACTTATGATTTGTTTGCTGTAGCTCACGTAATGTTTTGTGCACCAGCTAGATAACAACGGTTTTTATGAGCGGATGCTTGTGTACGTGTTTTGACAGGAATGAGGGGCAATGTGATTGTGTATAGAGAATAATGACAGAGCTGTGCGCATTATAGAGGCCCTATTCACGCTAGCTGTTCACTCACAGAAAAACATAACGCTCTGAAAAATGCGTCATTAACGATAATCCGGGACCAGAAACGGCAGGCAGTAGCGTCGTTTTTCCTACTTTTTCGTTCGGCCCTTTTTTTTACCATTTTGGGTGTTCTGGATTAAGCCGGACATACAGGAGCGAAACAATGAAGCTAAAACGCATTTTGTTTAGCGGATTTCACTTTTTTTGAAGCTTATATTGGAAGCCACTCCACGACGATGACACCCTTCTGACTCTTGCGTTGTTAATCGGATAGATTGCAACTTTTCTCACAGCCCGCGCATAGACACATGCAAACAACAACGAGGGCGGGGTTGCGTAAACGACTAGCGCGTGCACGGGAAGGACGACGTATTATAGCAATAGCCTTGTCTGCGTAATTAATGTAGTTTCGATACGGGTGGAATCGATGAGCAACGAAGGAATGATGCCCACCATTCACCGGTTTTATTTGGGTGGTGCGCAGTTAAAAAATACAGGAGATGACGATAGCGCCGCATTTGTTTGGTGTGCGGACTTGTTTACTTGACGACATTCCCTGGAGTCTTTTGTCGTCCAGCGCATTTAGGTCAGCTATTCTCATTGCAGCCGACTGATCAGGTCAAAATTCCTTTGAATTTTCTTGCTTATTACGCTTTCGTTTCAGGCTGGCGCTTAAGTGAGATAGTACGAAGAAATATGTAGGAGCCCGAAGTCTCAAACTAAGCTGATGAGGGTACACTGAGGAAGCGGCTGGATGCCGTCGAAAGTGAAGCACGCAAAGGAAACCTATATTTTACTCAATTGTTGTTTATTATTTCTTTTTCCTCCCCCATTAATTTCTTTATATTATCGTCTCGTTCAAACAAATCTAAGAACGATCTCTATGAAAAGCCAAACGCAAACTTAAACAATTATGGCTAGGATGTACTGCCCTCAGTAATATCTAATGTTTCCCATAAGAGTACTGAAAAGTCATTGCTAGCTGTTAAAATTTAAATCGATAAAGATGGGCCAGTAGCATGGTACATCGCTTACCAAACTCCTGTATCAGTTAGGCGATGATGACTTCCCCCTTTTTGGCCTGTCATTTCCTGCAATGCTAGCCCAAACCCGGAAGGAGATGTGTCTAAACGACGAAGGCGACCTGTCCAACACTTAATGGCCATTTAAGGCCCGCAAGCCTAAGGCCGCTGCTCGGCGGCAGAACCAAAAGTATAACGAAGACAATTCATGTAGACACAAGGAAACCAATCGAGGAGTGCCTGCTTTTTGTTGCCTGAGCAGCCTCAGCAGGCGAACCAGGGAGGTGTTTTCTTCTGAACGTGGCCCCTGCCGAGGCATCCTTCGTCGAGTGGGTGAGCCCCTACAATAGACTTTTGTTATAGAAGAGAAGGTAACGGAGAAAGATTTATGGCAGGGTGCCTTGTAAGTTTGGACAAAACAGAAGCATGTACAGGTTTTCTTTGAGACGTTTCCTTCCTTCCGAACCCTTTGACCTTGTTGATTCCTACAGATCGTCTCGTTGGCGTCCAATCGATTGTAGAAGAGCGTTTGACGGACATTTACAGAAAAATACCACTGCAGTACTGTTTTTCTGTGCGCTAAAATATTGCCTACAGGACAACATTGGTACCATTTTTCGTCTTAAACGTACGCTATCTTTATAGTTCTGTTTTTTGAAGATATAATACAAGTAATTAATGTAAGCCAACATCTGTTCGTGAGGTTGCTTACAGAATCAATCCACGATTTACAAAGTTGAAGTCCCTAAAATCATGTTTTCAACAGTCAACGATGCAACTTGACAATGCAAGTTGAATGCCGGCTAAGAAGCAGAATAATTCTATCAAGTAAATTTTTTCTTAATTTGCCTTTATAACTTTGCTTCATTTTTTATCGCTTTTATTTATAGTTTAAAAACCTTCGTAAGGTTACATTGCCGATCCTCTAACAATAAAAGGCTCTGTAAACAGTAAAACGTAATGACGTCTAAAAACGTTAGCATTGAACAAACGCTTTACACGCCCATATTTTCATGTATTCATTTGCTTGCGCTCAAATAGCCAGTATAAATCACACGCAAAGAAAAGAGGCACTTAACAACGTACCTCTTTGGCTCAAAAAGGTGTAGTCACAGCGCACAAAAGTAACCTGTGCAGTGTGCAGGGATGCATAAGAATTGATAAAAGAATTGAGAGTATGTTACAAGCTATCTAGAAGAGATAGACGAATAGTGCCAAAAGTAGGTGACACGTATCAAATATGATCACTATATGACCGCGGAACTAAGGCAAGTTAAATTATAATCCTGACGTTATTTTGCCCAAACGTCGCAGACATAGAAGCGGAGCTGTAAAAATAAGGACAGGAAAAAATGACGCTTGAAAGGTTTTAAAATAAAAAAAACTTGCGAAATATTTACTCCCAGAGAGCAGAGCAATGCACCTATACTAGATGTACTGTAAGCTGATCATTAAGCTCAACTAAGTCATGGATAACGAGGCACAGGCACATAAATTTATTGAGCCTACTAATTTATAAAACTATAACTAATCTATAAAAATATGTGGTGCCGATGAAATGAAATCTATGGTATTGATAGAACAGCTAAAGTTTAAAATCAAAGTTCCAAGCAAAAAGCACCGAGTATAAAGATGTATGCGCAATTTTATGCACTGACAGAAATCATTTGAACGTACGTCCACAGAAAGAAGCGGGGAAAATGAGAAAAGCAAGTGCTGAAGTCTTAACAGAGCACATCGTTTTCTATTTTGAATTAACTTTATTGACTGATCAACGACATGAAATGGCCAAAAATGACGCGTTGAGTGATACTGGTAAACAACGCTAATACTGATAGAGTTAGTCTTGTGCTAAAGATTGAAATATAACCGTGACGAAGTATTGATACTAGTTATATTCGCTGCAGCGCTTGCTAATTAATGGTCGACAAAAAGTAGCTCGCATACGTGAGATAGATAATAAAATGGATAAAACACGAGGGCGTGTTTTACGTACCGACGCCTAAGTTGGCCTACTCAACACGAGCATGTGTGAACTAAGAAGTGGTCAACAATAAATCAATGGAACTTCATATACGAATTTTGTTTCGTCGCTTGTGATGCTTCTCGGTTTGGTCAATTATCTCTAAGGTATTTGGTGTCGAGGATATTAGATTTTTCAACTTCAAATGCTAGTCTTTCATTTCGTTAAGTCCAGATGAGCAGGAAAAGAGCGTGCATTGCGGAGCGGTGCAATTAAAAGAAGAGTATTTTGTTTAGCATAAGGATGCACTTTGTTATCATGCGAAGTTTCGGCCCAGATTTGCGTTAATATGATTGAATTAATTGCTATGATTTTTATTATTCTATATGTAATAAAACATTTAAAACTGTAGAAACATATAAACGCAGTACAACATTCGTGAATCACGGGTTGATTAAACAGGTGTTGGCAAGGACTAATGGGTAACACCCTCGACGAACGCCATCGGCTGAAGCAAAAAAATATGGAAGTCAACTTTGGTTGAAGCAGAGCGGCCTTATTCTGTCAGGTTCAAGGTCAGATTGTCGTTGATTAATGCATTTCTAGATATATATATATATATATATATATATGCATTGCTTATCTCTTCATATAAGTGGAACACTTCTGTATATCGGTATTACTCGGCTGCTATATTTTGCTTCACCGCATTTGGCCACTGATCTCCGTACCCCCGGCTAAAAGCTGCTCTATCCTCTGATGCGCAGTCGGGGCCCCGCCCGCGGAGACTCAAAATATTTTAATGCTACGAGGTTAGGATGGTTTGCAACCGAGACCGAGGACGCTAGACGGCCTACGTGGTATATATTTGTGATTTCGCATTTATCAAGGCACAATCTGACCTTGAATCCCAACGGAAGAAGATCGCTCTACCAGGAAAGTATGGGTTGTTCCGCTATGCCGTAAAGAAACCCATATTTGTCTTGTTGGCTTTTGCACACTGGAGGGTTCGCCTTTTACTTTCCCAAATATTTCTCAGGTCAATCTCTTGAAAATTGAGTAATTGAATGCAAATCACAGGCATTTTCAATGTACAATAGCAATGGTACAGAAGTCAAAATTGCTTCGACAAGAGGATTGTTGCAACAGGGTTCAAATTTTTCAACAATATATATATATATATATATGGAAATATGAATATTATACTAGTATGATAGTACTTGTATGATATATATCTGGCACACATTGTGCATGTGAACAATTTTTATATTCCTGCAGAGATTATTTTGGTCTGGCGTCATATCTCAGATTTTTAACCTACAGATTACTCCTTCGTAGTGATGCTAACAAAGCAAATATCAGCTTTGTTCTTTTAAATAGATATTCTCAAAATCTATATACTAGGTACGTTAAACTGGAACTGATTTTAAATTAAAGGGATTAACCATACTACGGCCTATAGCAACATGGCCTACCTCGAGCGATGAGGGCACACTGGTCGCCAGTCTGCGATCAGCCATAAAGTGGACCCATAGGTCTCATAACTTCTGAGGATGTTACATCGAATGCAAGCAAAGCTAAATAGTGGCCAAGTTTGCATAGCGAATTAGCGGCACTAATATAGGGAACGATCCAGACCCTGAGGTATTCGAGGTGTACAAACAATGATGACAGCAAGAACGGATGCAATGTGCAGATTGACGAAAGATTGCCAGTTTCGCTGGGTTAAGGTGCCGTCCAATAGAGATAGTGCAAATTTTTGAACACTCCCTTTCGTAGATGTCTAGCTTAGTAAGTCCTTTGGTACTCACCGTATACTACTACGGCGATCCATTAAGTCCTACATCGCCTTTAAAATGCGCTATTCCGCCTTCTCGGGAATGCAGTTCTCAATAGGCGTTTGCAGCTCTACACAGCCCAACACTTGGCATCGATTTCAAGTGAAATCGACTGTTGAAGTCTTGCCTCGCACATAGACCCGCCATTTTCTCAACTCAAAAGGCTCTACACCAACTTTAGCCTATACGTGCAGAGAACACCCTTCCACTACTTTTTGGGCACCAGGTAGGCAGCAAGGTGTGAATGTCGCATGACAGCATTTATGCTGCCATCTGGTTCCGCATGTACCGATCGAGGTGGAATCGTCAAGGCAAGGCAGATTTCGCCTTTCTTTTTACGGGATTAGGTACTTTAGAAGAGGTTGAACTTCGGCCACATTTAGATAGCTGTGTGAGTTCCCGATTTGTCGGGTGTAGTTTGGGCCAACGCCATTCGAAGGCTCCAAAGTCTCAGCTTCCCTCCTAGGTGTCCTCCGGAATCTCATAATCTAAGCGCTCTGTTGATCACGTAATCTATTTTTGGATTCGCAGCTAACTACCTGCAATGGGTCTCCGGACAAACGGCGGGCAAGCGGGCGGGCGGTTTAGGTAAAGGTATGTCCGAGCAGCGCAAACTATGCCCAGCGGCAATACGATACCGGATCAGTGCGATAGTCTGGCAAACATACGATAGCCAGTCTGCTCCTGCCCATTGCTGATACCCGGCATCTAGCCTGCACACCGTTGGACATTCGAGTATTTTGTGGAAGCTCGAAGAATAGAAAAGCTAAAATGGAAACATGTTTTTTACACGTGAAAGCTATGTGATGCCATTGCTCAGTTCAACGTTCGAATGAAGAAAAAGGAAGAGAGAAAGAAAGCATAGAACAGATAATGTGTCGTACAAAGACACCGAGCAGACGTGTGAATAGAAAGTTAACCGTACGAGAATGTTGAGGCGTTGTCATAGAAATAGCAACTCTTATTTATTAAAAATTTTCTTCGTTTGATTTTGTTAATGTATGTCTACGATAGTAATATTCTGAAAAAGTTGAAGAACATGGTTAACGTTTGAACTCAGGTCTTTGGGGTACCACAACTAATATCAGATGCGTTCATTTGACATCAACTATTTTTTTGTCAGAATGGTTGCAGTGTTTTATTTAAATAGTTATCTGCATTTCAAAATTAGTCTGCCACGGCTGGTGATGTGAATGCAAACTTGTGGTAGAAGTGCCCGAATGACATAATCCTCACTGAAATATTTATTGATAAGTTGACTTTGTGCTTACTTAGTTTTGACTAAGTGCCCTCATCGATCTTCAGAGGTCGATCACCTGAAGTCTCTGCATTTACTGGTTCCTTTTATATGTGTGTATTTTTCTTATTTTCATTGTGCGCTGAGGCACTAAGGACTATCAAGAAACCCAGTGTTAGCCAGTATGGCGAACTCAAAAAGCTGTTAGAACAATATGCGGCCACGAGTACGTCATTTCTTGCAGTTATTAATGTCTGCGCTTAGTAAGGGACTATACAGTGCTGGAGATGGGCTCATATTTCGGAATTTGCGAAGCAGTGGGTGTAAGCTTCCTCAGAACTTCACCTATATTGGTGGTAATACGAATTACTAATTGTCGTAATGCCAGGAATATCAAGCAGTCTCATCATAGTTGGAGGTGAGGGACTTTGCAAATAGTCACTTTGAAAAACCGCTCACTTGTGCAGGGCCCATTATGGTAGCGGAGGATGTCATTGTTAATACCCTAGCTTCACTTACAAAGTCGTTTTTGTTATTCCATTCTTTTTTGGCTGATGTAGATTATGAACGTTTTCAATCCCAGATGGACAAAATTTGGTTTACGCAAGCACACAGTGTTGTCTACGGTCTTTAGAAACTCCACCATAAAACCCTCATTTCCGCTTACTTGGGGTGGAGGGTAAACATCGTCTTTCCTCAAGTGGTTTTACGGCACGCCGTAACGTTAAGCTTGCGGTACAAGCAAGAAAAGCAGCCTCTTGTGACCGAAATGGCGACTTGATAAGCTCGTAAGACACGGAGGAACCCTCTCAACATTTGTACATATAAAATTCGTAGCGCCTGCACACGCCGACTTGAAACATAGTTGCTTCTTGCAGCCTCTCAAAATGGACTTCACCAGCCCTGAATTTTTGTGGGGTACTTTCAGCTAGAAAAACCTTAAGTATGACAATAAAATTTCTCGTGCCGTTATTAAATTAAATGCAACGTTCATATTAGCATGATTGCAAAGCGCTTTCAAGAAACATCCCATATGCTAACTAATGATTGGTAAATGTGGACTGCAATGCGGTACATTTAAAACCACTAACAAAAAAATGAGTGGCTGACAGTTAGAAATTATACGTTTTAAAGTAATTTCCTACCACAAAGAGAGAGAAAGGGCATAAAAATATATAATCACGTCTCTTATATGAGGAAACCGAGCAGATAGTATGTGGATAGGAAGTATCAGTCCTACAATACTTATCCAAACATATGTGGCCAGCTTATACTGCATTAGTGAATATGTGAGTAATCAAAATCCCCGAAATTATTGTAACTGGCGTGCTATGAGGTATTCTTGAGTAATAACACTAGTAGTCTACATCACGTGTATCAGCTTTTGATTACACAGTACTGGGAAATATGTCTTCAGCGATATTACCTCAGCCTGCTATCCTTGATTTTTCACATATACGGCAGATAAGGCGGCTGTCCTTATGGGTGCCAAAATGAGCCGGTTCAAACCGCGAAAAAACAAGACCAGACGCAGAGCTTGTCCTCCTGCTGTTCTCTTCCGTAATATTGTTGTTCTCATTTGATGTTTAGATAGGAATACGGCATTAAGTAGAAGTTTACCTCACATACGAACTTTGACGTTCAATTTGACGCTTTTCTTTCTGATTTTTCAGGTATCGGTGTATGCTGTACCTGCTTTTTAATTGCGTTCTACTGCCGTTCAGTAAAATTAGATGATAAGATATTCGAGAGCATTAAAGAGACAGCGCCTATCGTCGAAATTGACGACCTGATCCTGCAACGTGTTGGATCTGCCTACTACTACAATCCGCAGCCCTCCGTCGAGCGGCGGCATACACTCGCTTCATCTAATCAGAAGGTACAAGTCCAGTGCGAAAGACGACATGCGACGCACTTGAATTTTCCAGAGAAAAAAATATGTAAACTCACACACCGTCTCCCTTGACCTTCAATATAACTGAGTTGCAAGACAATGTTGAGACTAAAATGGAATAAAATGGAATCTGTCCTAAGAGATACTTCCTCAGAGTACCAGTCTGACTGTGTTGGTCCGTAAATATGATGTGTTTTCTAATAAGGCTTATGGTCGATTACTGGGTCATATTTAGAAGCTTGGCGAAAAAGCGCGGAGCGCAGAATCATCTACTCGTGTTTACTGCCTGAAACCTCTCATTTGAGACTACTAACGTACTAAGAGGGAGATACTCGCAATTTGACCGTTAGGGTCAGTCTGATTGTGATTACCTACTGTCTTTTTCTAAGCCTCCAGAGGCAGTTTTGCATTTTCAGATCCCCAACAAAACAGCAAGCGCGTTACCATCGCCTGTATTCGAGCCCAATAGGGTAGATAAAGTTTATCACAAATGTAATATGTTTAGGTTACACTTCTAGCGACGCATTTCTACACTGAAAAGACCGTACCGCTCTCACATGGAAGCTATTCAACGTTCGCTATATTAAAATGTGAATGTTAGGTTCCTACAGAAAAAGATTAACTGAAATCCGCTTTTCTAAGGATATTTCCAGAGGTTCACGTCCAACCGCCTTCGAAATAGCGCCGAGTAGAAAACGATTCTGCTAACAATCCTCGTCAAACTTACTTAACTTTCGGCGGCTACAATTTTCTGCATTTATATGAATTAGGCCGCTTTTAGGTTAAAAAAGCTCGACGGATGTTAGATGGCACATTGTCAAATTGTAGAGCCTTTTCATGTAGTTTTCATGTGTGCAGCTTATTTCCACCAGTACTGGATCGCACAGATATGTTTCTCACTTAAAGCTCGATTGATGCTCACCGATGTTCAGCTAGAAAACATATGGAGTACATGGCATTCGCGAACATTAAAGTCACATCCACTAATACCATTTAGTTTTTGTTACTCCACCCAATATAGCGAAGACTTCGTTATCGTATATTGTCCGCGAGTAAAACAAATCAGCCGTAGCTTGATGAATTGTAAGGGTGACTACGATGCAGTCTTGCTCGGTGTACCGCATCTGGTAACCTCGCGCGCGTCAGTCGATATCTCCGAGTTCCACTACATTCTAGCACTTGCCATTTAAGAAACATTGAGCCAGGAATCGAGATTTTGTACCCTTTCGGCCTAGGTTGGAGCGACGCTTAAGAGTAATCATTTGGAAGAAAACGACATTTTAGGGAAGAAAATTATACGTCCGACGTTTCTCACTTAAGAAAGATATCGATTTCAGAAGAATCAGAACAAAAAGAAAAAAGCTTTTGAAAAGGTCGGAAGAGGAACACCTTTTGAGCCACTACCACGTTGCATTCTTAGTCAACTTGCTTTTGAAGAAAAGTAGCAAATCATCGAGTTGCCGGAACTAACAAGCGGAGTGCCTTAGAATCTGTGTTAGGTGAGGGGACGTCGTAATCGCTACGTTAAAGAAGGACCTGTTACAAACATTATTAGCGGGGTCCACAGGCATGTTACATGGTTTTCACTTACAGTTGGGCACTGAATGCCCAACACGTTATTCTCATAAATACCCAATGCGAATTTTCGCCATTATGGCGCCGGATCTTTCTGGATCCTTTGCAAACGCCACACACGGCTACTCACGAAACAAAATACTAAGAGTGAATTCAGAAGTGCTTCATCTTCTAATGGCTCTAATGGTTCAAACCCTCGTTTACGCTATAAAATGTAGGAACTATTTTTTATAAAGGACATATGGAGTTTATGCATTTGTTTCTAGAACATGCTTTCCAAGAAATGATCTTGAGGCACGTTCCATCAAAGCGTTATCGCATTAAACATGGTTTGAGTAGAGCAAAAGTTTGGATGCATACAAATTTACCCGTGTGCTGCTGTGTACGGCCTATCATAATTTCGCAACTATTTCATATTAGTGTGCTATAGTTAAAGGTGTCGGTCCACCGTAGTGCTGCACATTTCGACTACTTCGCCATGTAGCGGTTCAATGGTTTGTCTCAAAATAACGGGTAAAGAATTAGCACTGTGAACATTGACACCGGCGAATAATGGCAACTAGAGGTGTCCTGATGTGTCTTAGAAGACGCAATATTGCTTTGAAGAAAAACATCTTATTTGTTACGAAATTATACATGGTCATGTTTACAACCTTCAATCAGGCAAAGAGGCGGCTACGACGGCTAAAAATTCTCCGACCAGCAGAATGCGTCCGGCTAATTATTAAGCGATTAAAACCATTACCTTATCACCTGGTGCACAAGGGGCCCGAAGATTTTACTACAGTAAAGCTTTTTCCTATCTTTGAAAAATTTTAACCGCTCGCTCGACTTGCTGAATCGCGACAATTATCAATCAGTGTATAAGTAGTAGGTAATCATATCTAATAGAAACGCTTATTGTTTATAATACATTCAAATTGTTAGCAAATATAATTTCATAATAACGTCCGTTTCTCAAAGTTTTATTGCTGGTTATTCTCGTTTTAACCAACTCGATCAACGAGGTTCTATTATTGCACACCGTGTCACCTGGTAAACAGTCTCGTTGGCCATGCGAAGGATATCTTGCTTGCCAGATTTCTTAAGTCAGTGTTTTCGTATGACGTAAACATTCATCTCAACGGAAAATGGTTGTGCCTTCATCCGCAATCAATACGGAAAGGGGAATCTCAGTACGTTGTAGAAGTGGATCCGAGCCATATTTAACCAATTGGATTAATACCTATTGCCGACTAGGCTTTAAACTTACTTTGCGCTAATTGACAAGCCGCAGAAATATGTATTTAATTGATGTGGGAGCTTTTGATGTGGCACAAACTCACTTAGACAAATGCCGAGTGGGGCATAGGATCAATTGATGCTACTCCGCTATCTAACATATTAGCCAAACTAGAAAAGATGATCAGAACTAGCTACTTTTACGATAGTTCTATTTTCTGTTCACACTTCCTCTGCTGTGAATTGTTCCTCTCCAAACTAATGTACAGAGCCGCTGAAGTAGATCAAATGAAGTTGATGTAGAATTTTAAGGCTATTCGAATCGTATCTAGACTATACAACAATACCGTGGCTAGATGATAGCCAAATATATATAATAATCCTTTGTCTTATTCGCTTGTAAATGTTCACAGGCAAGCTGGTGGCAAATGCGCCACGGAGATGCAGACGAAATTTCGATCTATTCCGGAGGCGGGGGAACACGTCCAGGTTCGGCCGCGTCATCGATAATCGGTCAGGGCGCACATGCATTTCATCCGCATATTATAATCCCAAGGGGCTTCCACCATGCCGAGTATATCCCAGGTAGGAACGTATTTCTAGGCGACAAATCCTAGGCATATCATCCTCTTAGGCATCTTCGTCGAGATTCTCTCGGTACTGGCTTTTGTCTTGTTTCTGTTTTGGTCTATCAAGGGTAGTTGATCTAGGTCGTGTAGCGTCAGTGAAGAATCCCCAATGAATTTATTCGGCGGTGGGCGGTAATTGTAGCAGAAGATGTCTGCTAGGAGAAGAAGCGTGTAATGGATTGTATCAAAGCAACATGGCGCAAAAATGAAAATGCTGCAGGATACCTGATCGCCCTAATTATACAGAGCATACCATTTGTACGCCCGTGTGTGTGTGCGTGTGCATGCGCATTGATCTGTTAATACAAATGTAGAGATATTCCATTCCATATAAAGCTGTGTAAAATCGATTGCATAAAGCGGCACCCAGCGTCCATGCTTAGTATTAGTTTGTTAATAGACTGAGAATCTGGCCAGATTTCTGTGGACATCAGTACAGTGGCTAGAGCGGCGGGCATAAGTCAGTGGTTCGCAGTCGCCGGTTAGCAAAAAGTGCTTAGTTGCATAAGAGACATTTCTTCTTAGTTGGGCTTCTTAATATGCTTCTGCACTTGGCGAAAACCAAGACTAGACCGATTGGTTGAACGACCAATCTTCGATTGGATCTTTTCGTGCTAAAAAATTTTACAACCTCTGCAGTCATGTCAGGCACTAATCCACAGTTTAAAAATTGGCCCGCAAACATCTGGTGCGGCAGCGATTGGGTTCTCTATATACTGGTCTTTCAGCGGCGGTATATACCTTTGGAGTTCCATTTTCGCTCAGTCGATGGAAAAACACCTCGGCAGCTAGACCATCTTTCCGTATGTGCTGCCTGGCAAGAAACAATCGCACTTTATCGCTCTGCTCCCTGCGTTTTATGAAGCCGTTTAACTCTAATACATTGTTCCCTCTATCAGAACATAAACTCCTGTTTTGCCCCCTGTTAATAGGCACACGATAGTAGGTGCTAAAGCACGGATAGCGAAGCGGACCAGGCGGACCTGGTTCTAACCTCGCCAGCGCGTCACAGTTAATAATAAGTAGGGTAGTAGTAGTAGTTCAACGCGAGTATTTAAAAGCTCGTTCCAGCGGCTTCCCTTCTCCTGCATCCGTTCACCTTGCCTGCCGCTTGCGGCTTGTAATAGTCTATCGTTTTGCGACGGGATTCCTCGCCTGTCGTTATTCGTGCATAATGCAACGGGCTAGTCGACCCGACGGCCACGCAGAAGGAAGGCAAGTTGAGATATCCGAATTTCGGGTGCAGGCAAAATTCAAATGGTGACTAGGCGGCCGTGTGGACAGGGCAGCCAGGCAGGAGAAGGTCGATGTCAATATTGACAGATAAGGCCGAGGCTGTGTGTATACCCGTTGAGAACTATTGACATGGGCTTCGCACAAGGCAGGAGATTCCTTGACCGGTTTGGGTAAAGTGGAACGAAAAAAGAGTTAAAGAAGAGGTAAAAAGGACGAAGCACGTACTCAAGACTTGGAAAGCTCCCACCCAGGCCGCACTCGTTTTGAAGGGAAGATTATACGTCGCACAAGAGGAACAAGCGGAAAACGATCTAGAATGTTGTACGGATGTGGTGGCGGTGAACTTTCAACCCGTTACATGTATAGAGGTTGGCAATGGGCTGAAAAAAAGGTTTAGCTAGCAGCTGCGAAGGTCTATGCGCATCGAAACTCAAAAATGAGAACACAATAAGAGTACATACTTGTACTCGTTTCCCTTATTCGGTTCCGATGGCTCCGTTACTATAGTATGCCTTTATAAGAGAATTTGAATAGAGCTCGTGTATAACTCCAAATCCTTTCTTCTTCATCTTTTAGTCCGCCCAAAGCACACACATAGTACACATTCAGTAGCTACTCTCAGATTTTTCTTGCCTTTCAACAAGCCACACAACAAGCTCTCAAAGACATTTGCCTAACCCTGTGTCGACACTTTATTGCTTTTTTTTTAGAGAGCTCAAATGTCAATTTTAACAAAAAAAAGCACGTATATGCGGGTTTTCGTTAGTTTTTGTTTATACTATAGCCACAGTAAGTACATTAATTGCATATAAGTATTGTTTCGAGTCGTTCAAAGAGCAATCTAGTAGCCGGTAGGCGTTCAATATAACGTGAGCAGCACGGTTTGGATAGAAGTAGATTGGTCATCTCTTTGACATTTATAGTGGTATTTATTAGGTTCACTATGTAGACCTCGAAATTCGTGTGCCAGCGCGCGTTTATATAGGGTAGTTAGGTGTTATTGTAGTGGCAAATGTTTAGTTTATCTGAGTGATTTATCAGATAATCATCAAACAAAATTATTAGTATGAGTTAGGGCACTAAAGTGGCGATGTACTATCAGATAATGCACACAGAGCCGGACGATCTTAATTGAACTTGAGCGCATGATTAGTGGCCTAATAATAATGCTATTGACCGTTGCAGCTATGCTGCAATCGCGTTGCTGTTCTGGTAGCTGACATATTAATTTGGTGGATGAGAGGCTGAAATGCATGACATACTAGCGACGCGTTTTTTCTTTTTCTATCCATCCAACACACGAATTTCCCTTTATTATTCGTCTGTCCATTCCATTTCGAACCAGTACGATAACGATAATGCGTGCACAACCTGCACCGTGCTTGTCTTGTGTCTTAGATGTGCTTAACTCTTACGTATTATTACATATTTTGCTCAGAAATTTTAACAAAATTTCAGTTTTCGTTTATGTAATTAAGTTGCTCGTCTTCCGTTGGATGTCAGAAAAAATAAAAATCGAGTTGATTCCCCTTATTTATTATTTGAGCCCATTGACCACCATATATGTCTTGATCTCCGCCTCTCTGGTGGTTTTACCCCACGACCTCCGAAGCAACCCTAAAAATATAGCCGTACATATTACAGCGTCCGAGGTATGTTCGTCCATTCACTCGAGCCCGCTTCACGGCTCGTCGCCGGGACCTCAGACGCCGTTGTCGTTCATGTCGATAGACATCCCGGAGGAACCTGAACCCGATCTCGAGCGGCCCTCCACAAGCCGGGTGCCCATCGGATAGTCGAACGTGTATGTATGTGTATAACCCTAAGGAAGATGATGGAGCCATCTCATCACGAGATCTTATCGCGCCCAGGCGGTGACAATTCAAATGTCCGTCCTATGCGAGAGTCAACCTGATCCTCGGAGGAACGACATCCAAAGTCACCGCTGGCGGGAAACCACCGGAACGAGGACGCGATAGCTCGGACTGAGGGGCGCCCCGTGTTCCAGCCGTAAGTCGCTCTCGACAACGAGATAAAAGGGACAAGTAAGCAAACAGGCACTTGGATAGAAAGACAGTACCAAGAAAGGAATGTATTTGGTGATAGTTGCTAGGCGTTGCTGGTCTCCATTTGAGTGAGCAAGAAATGGAGCCGGAGCAAGGCCAGGATAGTGGATCGTTAACCTAGAGGTTCGAGGGAAAGTTTACAGGTTTTCCTTTTAGTGACGAAAGTACTCCCTCCTTCCCTATAAAGAAATAAGGCTCCTAGAGGGGCGCAATTTGTCCTATGCTAAGAAAGATCGTTATTTTCATCCGGGCATGTTTTAATATTATTGTTAAGTCAGTATGTGTGAGAACGAAGCAGCGTAAAGCAGCGATCGCGGAAATGAGAAAAAAGTGATAGAGAACGATAAATAAACAGACGTAAACGTAACAGAAAGTGCTTCCACGCCACGTTAATTGCCATCTAATGCGAAAGTAACTCAAGTGGGATTCACCGCCTCCGAGGGCTTGTTAGGCCCTATGGTAGCCGATATGAGCGTATGTGCTTGTTTGTATATATATATATATATACACACACACAAACACGCAAATGTAGCGGTTCTATTGTCATTTAGTTTGTGCCAGTTAGTCGCCTTAGTTTGTGCTATACGACCCATCGAAAGACTAAGCAAGTCGTTGAAGTACGTTGAATTATTAACTGAACAGGGGAAGGAAAAGCAATTGTAGCACAGGAAAAAATTTGTCGTTGTGCTTACCGAGAAGATAGAAAACTGTAAATGGCTGGGTCAATTGAAGTCTTCGACTCGCGTTAGGGCAGGACGTATTTGTTACATTTGCCACGTACGTGAAGTACACATTCCTGAGAATGTATATGTTCCTCTAATTTGCGTAAATATTTAAACACTTTGAAGTGTACAATACAGCGGTCAGAACGGAATGAATTTTCAACCTGTGTCAATACACTCACATAGAGCGCCCTACGTCTTTATCTCAAACAATGAGAATGCCACTACATGTACAACTATTATTATTTACATGCGAAATGTTAACAATAGTGAAAATAATAACAATCACCACAACCATAACTATAGTCTAGAGCGAAAGGGAGTATGAGACAAGACATAGCAAAGCACAGCGAAACAGGTTGTAGAGACAGAGAAGAATGATCCGGGCAAATGCTTTTGATATATATTGGCTTTACTCGACAAGAACCACTACCACATATATATGATACGGAAAACACTGTTATGCTAACAACAACGAAAACAGAGGATTACAACCGTATTGCTATGTGGCGCTTCATTCTATTGTTTTTATGCTAGTAACGCGCAAATCACCGATGTGGACGTTAAATAGCGAATAATAAAATAACAAAAGAGAAAAACTATATGAACTAACAAAAATTCGGATTTGTTTGAAATCGGTGCTACCTGATATCTTCGCTGACCTCATCGAAGGATCTACGCACTTTGTCAGCAGCCCCCTTAAGGGCACCCAAGGACGTAATATATATATATTTATGTATATTAGTACACTGATCCTGACCGATATACAAATTAGT
Source organism: Tropilaelaps mercedesae (assembly GCA_002081605.1). Classification (NCBI taxonomy): domain Eukaryota; kingdom Metazoa; phylum Arthropoda; class Arachnida; order Mesostigmata; family Laelapidae; genus Tropilaelaps; species Tropilaelaps mercedesae. Next base: position 49,417 of record MNPL01020575.1, read on the forward strand.
TGTAGTTAACCAAAATTTGAAATCATAATCATCATACATTTGTTATTATTACTGTTAGTATCATTATTATTAATCTTAGTATAATATTAGTGATTATTAGTGTGGAAATCAGTCATTCAAGTCTGTAATGCGTTTATTCAAAGTTTGCGCGAGGCACGACGCTGCTCATAGAGAGTACTTCAGAAAGACGGATTGCATGAACAGCTATAAAAGGCTAGATGTGTATTAGAGAATTATGGAGGAGGTTATATTAATCTTTCCAATTCTAATTATCATGTTCTTATCTCGCTTATTAGGATATTTTTTTGCTGTTACAAAAATGTCCAAACTAAAACAACTGGCTGATCTGGTCTTCGTCAGAATGAATTGAAAGCAAACAGGACTAATTTAAAATTGCTAAGGGTTTTTTATCCTGTTAGACTTGGCTGGTATAATAATCAAAGTGTTATTATGTTTCTATATTCATCTGGGCATTTTCCATGCAATCTCAGCCAAGCTGCATATATGTCATTAAAAATGACGTATTTATTGCGTTTGCCTTCGATTGTTACAGTTTTGGAACTTCAGCTAGTTTTCTTTCCGTAGTGCTTTGTGCATATGGATTTCGAGCACGTACGAAGGCCTCTCATTTTCGCTCACCTGCGTCAATCAACGCGTATGATACCCTTAGCGGTGCCTATTTATCTTTTAGACCAAGCTACCGAATGTGATGTCGAGAGTTGTGATGTACATAGCCTTCGTACTACTAACTTAGTAACATTAACAGAAATCTGCCGTAAGAGGCCAAAAAACGCCTATCATATACACACATGGTACACCACTCACTCGCTGACTAAATGGCTAATCAGCAAGTTCACCATTGACTCGTTGAATTACTACGAACGTATTACCATTATTGCTATAATTGCCGCCCAATGGCGCCACGAAACGCCAGTATAAAAATGCGTTTGCCACTATTCAACTTTCTGCCATGAGTACGCCACACCATGCTACACCGATATACGCTGCATCCACGATGCATGTCATCAATAGTCACAGAAGAACGATTCAAGATGCCGGTCGATTACACGAATGATACATAAGCTGAAAATTTTCCTGTATGGACAAGCGAAATCTCTTTAAACTGCTACTTGTTTTAGCTCGATGCTTTGTAACTTATGGCTATGCGACAATTGTTTCTCTCTTTCATCTCATTTGTTGTTTCAACTGTTGTTTTTCATTGTTTTCTCATTCTCTCAACAATAGTTCCCTTAAAGCCGGATTCATTTTCCTTTCAAAATAGACTGTTTTACTGATCACCTTGAAAAATTGCTTACGATGATACTTAATATCACCTCTGACTGACTAGTATCGTCTAAATGTTTATACAGAAATCCTTTTAGCTCACATAGATCTTTATCCTTAAATCTTACAGTAACGCAGAGCGGATTAAAGAATCAGGGCCAGTTTTTGAACGTTCAGGAAAAAAACCTTAGAAAAAATAAACTCTAATGCTTGTTGAAAGATTTACAAGTTGGTCCTATCAGAGGTCATTAGTACTGGTCTGGCTGATGACAAAATATAAGAAAACGGTAAATGGGTGATTATCTCTATTCCGAAAATTCAACAACAAATGACAAAAACGAATCGTAACAATGATAATATTAGGTTAACTCAACAAACGTGGTCGATCTTTGAGCGACCTTGTCATTTGAGCTACTTACAAATAGGCGACGAAAATGTGCTGCGGGATAATGGATTTAAAAGCATGAACATTATTTAGTTTTTTAAAATTGGGGGCATGTAATTAGATTTTTGTTTTTGGCTGATAACAGCACAAGGCAAATTTATCGCCAATTAGTGATAAGTTTGGGTATAGGCATTCACGAAACCTGACATAACAAAAAAAGCCAAAATATGCTAGAAGTTAGTGTTCTAACGTATCCGGTCCAAAAAGTTTTAGTAGTTTAAAAATCGGCCACTTTTCTTGAATTAATTTAATACATATATACAATGGCTTGACGAGACCATTACAACTGGGACATCGTCAAAACTGAAGAAGACAGACAAATGAACTAAACTATCTTAACAACAGCATAGTGAAGGCCGTGTTATTACTGGTTGCGTGCACCACAACAGTTTGCCGGTTGCCTTTGCCGAGTTGGTGTTGGGCAAAAAATTAATGAAGTGCAACCCATGGCGTATGTGAATATTTATAATATTGTACATAAGTGCACTGTACTGCGCAGTGTAAATACTGCGCAGGGACGGCACGCCATAAATACTTTAAAAATGTAAATTCAGTTCAACTGGATCGCGTGCATCTTTTTTACCAATAAGTTGAATTTTAAGCTATGTCAATTGCTTGGTACACTTCATATTTAGCTAGAATTGGACGTATTATAACCTGATAATCAAAAAGTTCTGCCTGTTGATGCATTATGCATTCTCCATGTAGGGAGTCTCGTACAAAAATTTATTTACTTCCATTAATATATATATAAACCGGAAGTACACTGGTTTGTACAGTATTAAATGCTCGGCAGGGCACGGCACGTGGTCCAGCCATCACGAGTATACGAAAAATAATAGTTATATTAGACAAGATTCCAGGAACCATTAATTTATTGGACTACTAAAACATAATAAATAATTGAAACTAACAAGTTGTAACTATAGAGATACACACGTACATGGAGCCGTGTTACAAAATATCCTAGAAAATATAAAAAAATTATGAGCTAACAAGGATATATCTTTTGGATCAAGCGAACTACGTAACCTACTAAATGAGTTGAATGCTGAAACTTGACGGCAAGAGAGGAAGCAGACAAACCTAGTAATAAATCTGACAGTTTTTGCTCAGCGCTCTGAGACATTCTTTTAACCTCTTCGCTCAATAATGAAGCGGGGACCTGCACGAGTACTATCCACAAAGAACATATGTAATAATTGTAGTGTTAATACTATATATGATACTAAAATAATACTAACTAATGGAAACAACTAGAAAACGAAAGTTACATTAGCCATTCGTTAGCACATGTCTCGAAGTATGACATAGCTTTCGATCGAATCGATTTGTGATTTCGATTTGATCAAATTGTTTCTTATGGGTACCTAACGTCAGCACGAAGCCCATATCCCAACTAGAGCCACTTGTACAATGAAGTAGTAGAATACCTTATCTACAACTTTTTAGCCCACTCCCAACCAGCCCCCGTGTCCATTGCATTTTGACTAAATTTATGTAACCCTTATGGAACGAATTCCGAGTCCATGAGTTTGAGGAATAAAATGAGATGAATTGTAGTCATTTTAAGCTCAGACAGGCCTTCTCGTTCGCCATGAGGAGCAGCCCTTCATTCTCAGGTGCACTGGAAACATCTACTCCCTAGCTTCATTTTCCTTTTCTATCTACCAGAAGCGTATTGTAACTGCAGTACGTATCTCCTTTGACCTAGCTACCCGTCGTAGCCCTATAAAATGGCTCAGTTCGTAATACGCAATAATAAGTCGGTAATCTGACAGTTGGTACGTGATAGAATGAAGACCATGACAAACGAATAACAACGTCAACGTCTCAGACGGATCTCACTCCAATGGCGAAGCATTAGACATAGAATAAGAGTCTTATTATTTAATAATGTGCAACTTAGAAACACTCAAGCGATCCATTGAAGAACTACTATATTGACGAGCTACTATATTAAGTTTCAGTTTCAACTAGCGCCGATGATGGGATAAGCTACAAATCTCTTAAAAGCCGTTTCACATATGTAAAGTCTCATCGAGCTTGGATTGTTTCTGTTGGTTAAGTTTTACTAGAGTGGAAAAAAGAAGGCATACAAAGGAAAATGTTGTTTGCAGTGACTGTAATTTTTGTGGAAGTACATGCCGAAAAACTAACAAGCACATATGTTTGCGCCAGACGAAAGATGTTTGTGTGCCTCTAACGAGGAGATATTGCGACAATAGGGCTTAAGTCCGTACTTCAGCTGAACAGAATTGGTGTGTAGATGGTGCCGTCGGTGCTGGCCACTAAGGCGGTGCCACAAACCAAATAACCACAAAGAAAAGCGCAGGTAGTAAATGTCTACATGCCTATTGCGTATGAAACGTGTGACAATGAGACAATTTCACACGATCGGTTATCCTAATAAAATGCACCTCACGTGTATAATAAAAGTAGTAGTAGTGTGCAAGTATATAGAAATCTATAGAGAAAGCTAACAGAGCAAGAAGGCTCAAGAAAATATTGTAGCAGAGCTAGAAAGCTATATATTGTTGTATATAGAACAAACCGTGTAAATAAACTCGATGGCCCTTGAGGCTATCAAAAAATGATACACAAGATGTTCTCAGTGCTCAGGTCGTAGGTGAAAGTTCTACATAACATACCAGATTGACCCTGCTCTTTCCAGACTAAAGCCAGTCTAGAGGGGTAGAGGACTTGACCTTTTATCTGAGTTCTATCTCATTTAATACCGCAGTCAATACAGCAAATGATAACATAACTATTTTTGCACACGGTTCCCTACTGAATGCTTCAATTTTACCTTTATTGTTATTTAACCAAGAGAGGACCATATAGCTTAATTATAGGCACTAATAGTTTAGTTACAGGTACTATACCGCAGAACACAGGTACTCAAACTGCCACACAAGCAACACGACGAACTACGAAGCCCTTGATCAACGTACGCAAAGAAACGGCCGCACATAATCAACAGACTTAAAAATGCAGTACAACGCTCAATAAAGATATTGAAAAGTACCTCAAACATTTGTGGTACTTTTCAATTATTATTATAATATTAGATTTCTTATTTTATTTGCGTGCTGAAACAAATCATTATTGATATCGCTGTTAGTCATTAACGATGCAATTGTGTACTACCTCATATGTACAGTGCGCCATGTTCAGCCGATTGCATCCTATATAAGAGCATCCTCATCCATGTAAGTTACACGGCAGTTCGATTTTGAAACAGCGTTCACCTTGCTTGTATGTGGCAGATCAGCTAGGTTTCTTTCGATGAATCAATGTTTTGAAAAAAATTGTTCTTCGCTAGTATACTAAAAAATACTGCGAAAATCTATCGTCTACAAACGGACATGGATGCACGCTAGCGAAGGTAGTAGTGACGCAATAATTACTTTCTAAACAATTACTGTCTCACACTCCCCTGTTGGTGCCGAATAACGATTTTACCTTCGTTGCTCTTCTGGAATAATTTAGATCGGGTTTAGGTATGACACCAAAAAGGCTATCGACTTGCCACACAAAACCCATCCTGCCATATCCATTACATATGTCGTTTTCACAACGCAGGTAAAGTCCTTGGTAAAGCACACACACTCGAAACCCATATCTCTACGTATAACCTACCTATGACCACATATCTGGCTGATATAGCTCGTTGTCACTAATCTTTTAACACACAAATAGAAAGTGATTCCCCTCAGGAACGGCTGAAGGACGCAATTATTTCATTCGTTTGAATCGTCTTCCGCGCAAACAACTTAAATACGTCTATTCAGATCTGCATTTACTTTGTTGTTGACCGCGGAACCCAACACGAAGTGTTTCTGTATTGAGCACTTCTCTTCTTTCTTCTTTCAAATCGTAGGGCATGTACTAATTATAGTTGAAGCTGTGCACCCGCCCTAGGTATTTGATATTTTCATGCAATCGACATTCTGATATTTATGAATTGTACCGAATTAACGAATAACACGAAAAACATTGTTAGACTAAATAGAAGTGACACGCGGACTCTATGCAATTATATCCAATAAATCGTGAAATCATGTTACAGATCAGTACACAATCACCTTTCATAGTTTGACCGATGAGAGCGTAATAAATCAAGTATACCACTACACACCAATGCGACAAATGAATGAATTACAAACGATTTCAATGATTACCATTATTCAGTCAATAATTACTCTATACGTTAAAATGTAATCATATCAGATCATAACGGATTAATCAAACTTATTAACAGCATTCGATATACAAGTAGGTGCATGTAATCTGTAAGTAGTATAGTTATACTCTACGTCTACGCAAGGACCCGATCGAGTATCATTTGATATTTTACCACTGTAGAAAGATATCCTATGACCAGCTGACGAAACCCACCTAACGCCTCTATGTGAAGACTCTATATTTAACTCTTCATGCATACGGCATTACAACGCTAGGTGCATGTGAATGGTACGATGAGTGCTGGGAATAGGGCTGGGGCACTCAGGAGTACGGATGGTAACTAGGCCACAGTGATGTGGCACACCACACTCATTTATTCAAGTAAAGTCGTCTACGTTAGAGCTCGTAATACGAACAGGAAGATATCATTTGGCCAGGCGTGTGGTCACATAGTGATATCCTCGTAGCTGATATATTAGGCAGACGAATAGAATATACTGGGACAACGGGATTGGTCACGGTGGGCCGTGAGGGCATTATGTTCATAGTATCCTGTAGATGTCATTTGCTGGATTCGTGCTTGATCGAATTAAACTCGTGATTGAATTATAGTGAAATGGTGCTGGCACAATGGCCGATCAAGGTTCTTTCACAGAGATTGGGGTAGGAGGTGGCCTGGCAATCTACCAGATATATCCATTAACTTCAAAACGAGCTTTGGTTGAAAGTGCTGTTATAGATTTTCGCTGTTTGTTGTTGATGTTGTTATGGTCGGTGAGGACTGGTCCAGAAGTGGCTTACTTAGGCAAAGACGTTCCGTGAGCGATGTGTTGCATCGTGGGAGTTTTCGGCAGTTCGGCGATCGGAGCAAGACAGAGTGTCTCCTTCTTAACGGTGCCAGCAGGGTTATAGGAGCTTCCGCTTGAACCTGGCACTCCAGAAGCGCCAGCCGGCGCAGCGCTGTCACGTCGCTGTGACCCCTACGATAAACGAGATTAGAAAATAATAACAGGGTCGGCCAGTAAAGAACTCCTTATATTCATTATGTTTGCATACAGTTATCAGAAAATGTAAGCGCATGTAAGTTTTATTAGAATCCTGTTAATGTATAACAACTGCGCAAAGAGGAGTGCTGCTACTGTTATTGAAAATAAATTGTAACACTAACATGATTATAATAAGAATGAGTAGTATTTATTTGTTTGTCGTGTCTAAATGAACTTATTACACATCATATATATGCAATGTGTTAATCGTAAAACACTTAAACACTATATAAGTGCTACAGGTAGTACGATATGAATGCCAGTTAACAGCAATGAGCAGCAACACTCTATATATATATATATATATACATTGTACTTTTTTATCGTCATCATTGCTACATTACGACAGGACATTAAGTTGCGTCTTGGAATGCTGCTTTGTAACCGCTACCTAATATGCTTTCGCGAACCTCCTTTACGCCGGTACAAGTGCGTTGAGCAGTGCCAACCACGCATATAGGGCCGCCTGCTCTCCTTACATGCAGTACTAGGTTACTTAGGTCACTTGCTTTGGTTGCATATTCAAATTCGTAAACCTGAATTAACGCATCTGTTTTCCGTAAAATGAAGCTATACACTTGATATATTTTAGTTTTCGTGCTGTTATTGCCCATTGACCTCCAAACATATATTTCCTATTTGGCTTAAGAAGGACAGCTGCGTTAAAAGTCCCTCCCAAACATTCTCCACCTTAGAATCTATTTGCGAAGTGAAATAGACAGCATTGTATACGAAATAATTAGCTTCGCTAAAATAGTTTCTGTTGAATACGAAAATTACATTTTTAGACTTGTTTCGATCTCTTCTTTATGAGTGGGCGCTTTGTCTAATAATAAAATAAACGCGTACAATACGCATAAAATATGAAGTAATTGTACTGCGACTGAGTTTCGAGGACTCTTTAAGCTGAACTTGCATTGCTTCAACTTTACCTCAGATCTCGGAATCTTTAACCGTTCTGTCAGGGCCGAATAACCTCTTCCGTTCATAATTAATGGTCTTTGCATTTGTCTCCGAACCTTCACGTTTAACCAAGCGTGTATCTGGTTAGGCTTCGGATAGCCTCCAGCGGTATCACCTCCATCAGCTGGCTACATGATCTCCGACTTGGGCCCTTGCTCCGTCTCTGGCTACGCAAAATCATGTTTAGTACTGTTCACACAATCCTTTTCGCCGTTGAGGCCTTCACCTGCTACCATCAGGTGGATATACGCTTTGCCTGGCCCTATTCTCCTCTACTGTGGATTGTCTGTGTAGAGTGCCTGTCCCCTGAAGGTCCATCCAATCCACAGGCTTATGGCGGTACACATGTACAGCCACAGGCGGAGAAAGCAATTGCCCTGATAGAGCGCTAGGTCTTTCTTGTTCGCCGGGTTCTCTTTACTTGATCCCAAGTCCTCTCTCGGGCTGTCGTACCGGGCTGCTATCCCATCTGGTCCGCCGCGACGAGACCATCAAAGTCATCAGGCGGGGCGAGGCCATTCAGGTGATCGATAGCTCGGAACAAGGAATCACCGACTAGTCTGAGTACGAAGCCTTGCGCTTACAAGCTGAACCCCCCATCCTAACTGCTTGGGAAGGCTCGTGGTACGTTTGAGGCCCTAGCTTCGAGATCGCGCTCTGTCCTCTGTGCGACTTATGTGTGCCATAGAGAAGAGTGCGTACCATTGAGTGAAACACACAAGTCTCTCCCGTGAGTCGAGATGGCGGCGCGTGAAGGTTGCCGTACGTCAACTTGGATACAATACTGGTTCATAGCCATGCATATGAGGCCAAAGCGGACGTAGAAGACTACGGTGGTATAGTGTAGGAACCCGCATAGAAAGAGGTGCAGAGGACCAATGACGCGGTCAACAGGCCCGTTAGCGCCCGTACAGAGCGTATGTACGAAACGATGCCTGTGAACGTTTCTAATGTTGCGGAGGCTTTAATTAATGTGGTGACATGCCTAATAGCCTGAAAAAATTTTCTAATGGCTGTTTCGCCTAATATTATCGACCCAGTTTAAATAATATATAATTAAACTCATTAGGGACCTGCTTGGATATAATGATAATTTCGTCAATAATGTTTTCCAAACAGTGGTTCAACTGATCTGCATTTCTCTTTCTATGGTGTATTTTTATTATATCGTAAGCTATGAAATTGTTCGTATAGCTGCTGTACCCAATTGCGCAAATTCGTTCCAGCCTCTTGTGGACTTTTTATTGCTTAACTCATTTACTGACCCGAGTACTCCCAATTCATAAAATATTATGTACATTGGTCTTTTTTTTTCGAAAAACATCAGGCAACAAAAATTTATTTGTCCATTCAGCTGCCCGATTCATAGCATAAATGTAGCAATGAATCAACCAATTTTCTGGAGTACGGAGACGCGAACAAGTAAGGCAATATTTTTTTATCCTAATGAAACAACGGCTAAGTTTATTTGGTGTTACTGTTCTTGCGCCTGTTTATAATTCAATTTTGCACCCCAAATATTTTACTCTCAATGCAACTGTGCTAATATTGCATATAAGTATTGATAATTATTCCAGATTCAGATGACCCATTGTTCCGTAAATAGAGGTTTCTAAAGTAGAGGAACTTTGACGAGTTTTTCTTGTATAAAGTGTCTTATCTTCTGCATGTGACTAAGTTTGTTTGGTCGTTTAGGTTTTGCTTGTTCGCTTCTTATACTATAGCCCATGCAACGGAAGCCAGCTGGTCGTTAGATTATTACTAAATCTATGTATATATAATTTCAAACAATTCAAAACGTACGTACTTAGTTTCTTTGAAAAGTTTGGTCCTACAGCATTCATGCCCTACACAGAACGCAACTGATCAATTGATGTTACAAATGGGGTAACCTACTGTCGATTCCAGATTTTTCAACCGGGATTTTTTGTCCCTATTCGCTGCCTTATTCGCTGCCTTAAGCCATATATAATTAAGGCTTTACGGTAAAGTGATGTTATAGACACTGATTGCATTTAAAAAATCGTAGAAAAAGTGTACTAAGGAAGTGGACCTTGGAAGAATCGACAGTTGTTTACCTATAATTTGAGAGTCTCGTATTGACAAAACAGGCTAAAAGATTCGGATAAACGGTTTCACATAGAAAGCATGTTTAAGTATTTTAAAATAAAACCAAGCGCCAAGAGTAGTTTTCAATTAATCCATTTAATCCGGAAAATGGCCTATACCACTCAAGTCGTTCCGTGTAGGCAATCGCATGAATTGGCTCGCATTTTATGTTTGAAAAGTGAAACCCCAATGGTTGATACACTAAATGCGTTACGAGTTAATCTCTGCAAATATTGCTATGTTTTGCCGCTTCCCCCAATTATCTTTGGTAGCAGTCTTCCGCAGGACAAGGTTTGTCCTTAGAAGGCCATTTTGCGTCATATAGTTATAAGCTTATAAGATATAAGATATAAGATAAGCTTATAGTTAGGAGCTTATTCCATCAGACAAAATTGTTACTTTGGTCATTTCATAATAATAATAATAATAATAATGCCTCAAAATCGTTGCTTGTTCACCGTATTTTCTCTTGAAATGCACATGCTTGTGAAAACGCACGTCTCGTTCTCAGTCAGTAGATCGCAGACATTGCCCGAAATTATAGCAACTGACTCATTCGATTGAGGATGACCCCGACATTCAACTGCTGATGATCGTCCATCATCCCTATCCACGATCAGCACTATGCTATCTAGACTTAAGAGTTATGGATAAAATTACCAAGTGTAATAAATTCTATTTCATTTATCGTTTTAATTCTATGCGTCCGCTGCAATGTTTGCATAGAAACCCACCGCTTTATCCGGTCTGCAGATGAAATACTATTGCATGATCCAAATATATCACGGTTGTTTTGGATCGGCCTACAGCACATACAAGCTACACACCAATGATCTCTATGCTTGAGTTCGGGATAGTTGCGATGTGTATAAACTTTTTTAAATCATATGTTTGAAGATTACTCCCGCTAGAGCTTTCCTTCACATCGTACGTCTATATGTACGTTTACAACCAGTTCAGCAAGAATCTTCTAGAAATTAACTAGTTGTGGTAAACTCATGCCTGCGTTTATTTAGAGATCATAAAGGATACTTTTCAAAAGTTCCAAAATTCGTTGTCACCTTTAGCCGGCAAGACATTGAGGGTAAAATAAACACGAATGATAGTGCACTTGACAAAAAGTCCACAATATCAGGTCTATTTCTTAGAAATAGTACCAGTTATAGCGGTTGACATCCTAATATAGCTATTTTCAAACATTTTCGCACACAACCAACTGTAGCCAAGTGTCACATTACATCGGTCTATATTATTTTTTTGCGCTAGTACATAACCTTTCAGTGCATCCTAAACGTATTCATTTCTATATCTGTTGCATTGTGCTTCATGTCGTGAATCGCCTCCAAAAGACTGCCTTTGGATAGGTCAGGTTTTAGTCAGGAGAAGCAGAGTGGCTCCCAGTTGTTAACTAGACTCCTGCAGTCATTCGTTGAATGATTGCCGTGGAAGTGTCTTCTAAGAATTTTCAAAACACAAATTTTTGGCCTGGATAATGAGAAAGAGCTCACCAACTTTGGTCTATCTTCAATTTCATTTACCGATAGGGCATCTTAATAGGAAACCACGTAGATGCGTATATTGACTGCGCAGAACGTGTACATGTATATATATATATATATATATATATATATATATAATC